>JAYMTH010000686.1:0-18726 GCA_036897465.1 Pelargonium australe
AATTTTGTCATTACTGATCCAAGACTTCCTGATAATCCCATTGTAATTGACTGTCACTGCCTATTTCTATTCATTCGTGTTGATTTGAGCTAGTTTGTAACTTAAACATTTGTTATTTTCAGATATTTGCTTCTGATAGCTTCTTGGAGTTGACAGAATACAGCCGCGAAGAAATTTTGGGAAGAAACTGCAGGTATTTAGATTTTGTTTGATGTCTAATGGATGCATAGAATTTGAATTCAGTAGCTTTGTTTATAGCCATTGTTGATTTTGTGTAGGTTTCTTCAAGGTCCTGAAACGGATCCGGCGACTGTGAGGAAGATCAGAGAAGCAATTGATAACCAGACAGATGTTACTGTGCAGCTCATTAACTATACAAAGAGTGGTACATAAAATTGTGCTTTCTTTATATATTTCTTCAACAAAAAGTTTGATTTGTGATTGTAGAAACTTGCTGATACTTATGCAGGTAAAAAGTTCTGGAACTTGTTTCATCTTCAGGCTATGCGCGATCAGAAGGTAAGTTCTTGAGTAATTTTCCGAAGAGAACACTGAAAACATAATGCTATGGCGTGTGATCGAGCAAATTTGAACTTGTTTCGCATAAATAGGGAGATGTGCAGTACTTTATTGGAGTACAACTTGATGGTAGTCAGCATGTTGAGCCTCTTGACAATTGCATTCCTGAAGAAACAGCAAAAGAGAGCGAAAAGCTGGTTAGGCTTAACTCGTATATGTATACTTCTTTGCATATATGTTATGCTCTTCTGTGACATGTTTGCTTTGTTTTCCGAAATTAGGTGAAAGCTACTGCAGAATATGTGG
The DNA here is from genome assembly GCA_036897465.1 of Pelargonium australe. Classification (NCBI taxonomy): domain Eukaryota; kingdom Viridiplantae; phylum Streptophyta; class Magnoliopsida; order Geraniales; family Geraniaceae; genus Pelargonium; species Pelargonium australe. The sequence goes on from JAYMTH010000686.1 coordinate 826, forward strand.
ATGAAGCAGCACGAGAGCTTCCCGATGCCAATTTGGTAAGTCCTTCCCGACATTTGTGCATATGGTTATGATGCTAGAATCGCGATAAGTTATAACAATGTGCAAGTTTTGCAGACACCGGAAGATTTGTGGATGAATCATTCGAAGGTGGTTCATCCGAAGCCTCATAGGAAGGATAGTCCCTCATGGAAAGCCATACAGAAGGTACTATGTTTGTATAGTAAACATTAAACAAAGACATCTGCTAAAAATGTCACTTGTTCTTTTTATATGCTTATGAGATTCTGATTTTGCAGATACTTGATAGCGGAGAACAGATTGGTTTGAAGCATTTTAAGCCGATAAAACCATTGGGATCCGGCGATACTGGAAGGTTTAGTTCGAATACTTACTCTGTATCTTACTTGTATGCTCAAACTTTTGTATCTTACTTTGGTTTTTCATGGCAGTGTACATTTGGTGGAGCTATGTGGAAGTGGCATGTTGTTTGCCATGAAAGCTATGGATAAAAATGTTATGCTCACTCGCAACAAGGTAGGAAAATCCTTGTACTGTCAATGCCATGAAAGCTATTATACATTTGTTTTTCTTGTTGCGATTCATGAATTTCTTTTAAACAAGTCCTCTTGTTCCTCGGTGCAGGTGCATAGAGCTTGTGCAGAGAGAGAGATTCTTGAGAGGCTTGACCACCCGTTTCTTCCTGCACTTTATGCTTCATTTCAGGTCCGAGAATCCAAATTTACATTGACGATAAAGATGCATTTCCTTAGTGTGTATCCTAGAAATCTGAAAGATTTGTCGAATTCTGATGATATCCGGATAATTTGCAGACAAAAACACATATTTGTCTGATAACTGATTACTACGCCGGTGGAGAACTTTTCATGCTTTTGGACAGACAACCCACAAAAGTCCTAAAGGAAGATTCTGTCAGGTAATGTTAGCAAATGTAGTGAATTCTCAGTGTTCGATTTTAGTCTAACTATAGTACATTTCCTTGTAATTTACTAAAATTGATGATCACAGATTTTATGCATCAGAAGTAGTTGTTGCACTAGAGTACCTTCACTGCCAAGGTACATAAATTTCATGTCACGTTATCTTCAAATTCAAATTCAAATTCCATAGCTTGATGTACACAGTTTCCGTGTTTCCTCAGGAGTAATTTACAGAGATTTGAAGCCTGAAAACATTCTACTCCAGAGCGATGGGCACATTTCCTTGGCGGATTTTGATTTGTCATGCCTAACATCTTGCAAGCCACAGGTACATTTCTTCGCTTTCCAAGCCGTTTTGGTGCAATGTTTCTGATATTCTGTGCTCTCGCAGCTTTTATATCCCAAGACAGCTGAAAAGAGGAAAAGGAAAGGCCAACAGAGAGGTCAAGAAACACCAATCTTCATGGCTGAACCGATGCGAGCATCAAATTCTTTTGTTGGCACCGAAGAGTACATAGCTCCGGTTCGTTTACTCTAAACCTTGAAATTGCTTTCTCTCAACTCTCAAGATATGCAGAGCTTAATTTGCTTTGCAAATCCTTGCAGGAAATCATAACTGGTGCAGGCCATACCAGTGCAGTGGACTGGTGGGCACTAGGTAATTTTCTACTCCATTACTTACAATGAAGCTACAATTATTGTCATTTTCTCATACTCTAAATGGTTGTGTGATCATCATTTTTACAGGCATTTTGATATATGAAATGTTCTACGGGTACACGCCGTTTAGGGGAAAGACGAGGCAAAAGACATTTGCCAATGTTATCCACAAGGATCTCAAGTTTCCGAGAAGCAAATCAGTGAGATTTTGTACTCTTGACAACTCTTTGTTTTTGTCATATGTAATGTACTTATAATTGCATATTCTTGTTCAAGTGTTTAGTATTGAATGGGAAAAAAAACTTTGTAATTTTGCAGCTAAATGTTAGTCTCCAAGCGAAGCAGCTCATGTACCAATTGCTACAGAGAGATCCGCTGAACAGATTGGGTTTCCGGGAAGGCGCGAATGACATCAAGAGCCACCCGTTTTTCAGAGGCATCAATTGGGCTCTTCTTCGCTGCACGGTAACATCACGAACCTTTCAAAAGAGAAAACGTCTAAGTACATATAGCATGTCGCATATTAAGTGCACACATGACATTTGTCAGCAGGTGATAAGTGGATTGATATCACGCTCTACCTTCTATCCTATTGAGATCTTGACACGTGAATTATGTGTACTTAATATGCACAAACCTACGTGCAACGTTTTCATTTCGGCTAATATTCTCGAGTACTTATTGTGCATTTAAATGTCCAGAATCCTCCGGAGCTCGACGCTCCTCTTTTTCAGACGAAAGAAGAGAAGGAAGCTGAACTTGTAGTTCCAGAACTGCAAGATCTACAAATTAATGTCTTCTGAGAGGTCCTTGTATATTTTCAATGTAAATGGCATTTTGTTCTTTCAGTTAGGATTATATATTTTTTGTTCACCTCAACTAGAAAATCAATAAATCATGTATGTAATGTAACACTATTATTTTTTTAAAGTTTTGCTATGTTAGTAACTCATAATGGATTGTTTTAAATTTGTGTAAGCGTGAACTAGTAAAAATACAATTTTTGTTTAAAGCAACCAACGATATAAATTAACTATTATAAGCCAAAATGTTAAGAATTAGATCCGGAGCATCCACCCAAGCCACCCAATTACTCCCGAGATGAGTAGTTTGACAAATCGATAATGTCACTAATGATCAGTCCAAACACACTGGAGTCCTCCCCTTTAGATTGAATTGCATCGATCACTTCTTGCGAATCCGACTCAAAAATAACTTCGAGCCACTCTCGATCCATACACCAGCTCATAGCCTCCCTAATCGCCATCGCCTCCACCTCCCGATAAGACTTGAGTTATGAGTATCAAGCCCAATTTCCAGTAGATGTTGGCTCTATGCCTATGAGGACCTGAACGACATGTCGTTCGAGTGAGTTGAGAGCCATAAATCAATCGCTCCCTCCAACTTTTATCATTTAAAGAACCGTTTTTTCAGATTCGTAGAGCGACAAATCACACATTCCGATTCCATAGCTGCACAATTCCCAAGCTCAACTACTTGTCTCTCTCACCTTCCTCTTTCACTTCACTTCACTGCTTCTTCAAAATCTCTCTCCTTGGATTCCATTTTTCCACTTCACTTTTTCACTTTCTCTTTTGTTTTCCTTTTCAAATTCCTCTGTTTTCCCAAGAAAGATAGTTCATTTCTGTTCTGTGTTCTGTTTCCCATCTGGGTTCTCATCAGAAATCCAAATGCTGGTTTCTTGATTTTGTATTTCAGTTCTCTTTCTAGCTATTTTCCCGGAAAATTTCCATAAAAATACAATCTTTATTATTTTCCAGCTACTCTGAAGTGTGAACCAACCAGAGGAGTTTCAATGGCGGCTGATAGCGCATTGAGATCCAGAGGAGTCTCGGCGATGATAAAGCAAGGTTTCATATCCGACCCAGCTCTCTCCTTCTCCTCCCCTTCCAGAGCCGTTTCTAGGGTTTACACTCCTTCTCCGCCACCTTCCTTCGACCCGCAATCTCGCCCAGCTCACAGCCCGACTCTCTTCGAAATGATGTCCGAGGAGCAACAGCGCGAATCCAAGCTCTCCGACGAGTCTCGCCGCAAATCGCGGACTCGGGTCTCCCAGATCCTGTCGGAAGCGCCATTCCAAAACCCTAATTGGGGTTTGGGATTGGGCGATGTGAGGCTCACGGTGGTGGCCAGAGACGGCTTCAGGGTCTTCATGGACGTGCACAAGGCTGTGTTGTCGGAGAAGAGCCGGTTCTTCGCCGAGAAGCTCCGGGGGGTCTCGGTCTCGCACTCGGTGGAGATTTGCGAATGCGACGATGTGGATGTTTATGTGGAGACTGTCGTTTTGATGTACTGCGAGGACTTGAAGAGGAAGCTAATGGGTGAGGAGGTTTCCAAGGTTTTGGGTCTGCTCAAGGTACTGTATTTATAATTCAACTCAATTTAATTGAATTTATAATGATTTTAATTTGACTTGTCTCCTGTTTGGTTGCTGAGAAATCTGAGGAAAATGTGTGTATGTGTCTGGTTTCTGTTTATTTCGTTTGTTTCTGCATAAAGTTTGGACCTTTAGCTGAGTTTGGTAGGTGCTTCTGTGACTCTCTTGTTCTGTAGAGAAGCTTCTGATCTGGGTTTGGTAACTTTTGGCTGTGCATGCTTTTTTTCTGTTCAAATGGGCTTATAAAAAGGAATGTGAATTGATTATGTTTTTGCCACAATGTGTTGTTTTGGGTTGGCATGAAATAATTTGTGATGGAGATAAATTTGTGTTGTAGGTTTCCGCAGATATCATGTTTGATTCAGGGATTGTATCGTGTTTACAATATTTGGAAGCTGTTCCATGGTCCGAGGATGAGGAAGAGAAGGTCATTGCTCTTCTGAATGAGCTTCGGCTAGATGATTCGGTTACTGAAGTTCTTCAGAGAGTTGAATCCAAACCGTCAACCACCACACAAACTGATGATATCTTCCTCAGGCTATTGACTGGTGTTTTGCAAGCAAAAGATGATAAAGCTCGTCGAGAAACGAAGACTCTGATTTCCCGGTTGCTCAAAGAAGATGCATCGAAAGATAGCAAACAGTGTGATGTCTCCAAGGAGACTCTTTACAGTCTGTGCCATAAATGTCTGAATTCTCTTATTTTTTGCCTATCTGAAGCTACCTGCATTGAAGAGAGCAGGAAGGATCGAGGGGCTCTGATGGGTGAAATAGCTCGAGAAGCCGACAACTTGCAGTGGATTGTGGATATTTTGATAGACAAAAAGTTGGGCGATGAGTTCGTGAAACTGTGGGCGGATCAGAAGGAGCTAGCTATTCTCCATTCAAAGATTCCCACCATGTATCGGCATGAAATCAGTAGAGTTACTACTCAGTTATGTATTGCAATTGGGAGAGGACACGTATTAGTTGCGAGAGATACTCGATTCGCTCTATTATCAACTTGGTTGGAAGCTTTGTACGAGGATTTTGGGTGGATGCGAAGGGCATGCCGGTCTATTGACAAGAAACTGGTTGAAGATGGCCTCAGCCACACAATCCTCACTCTACCATTGCCCGAGCAACAAGCTATCTTGCTGAATTGGTTTGATCGGTTTCTGAGTAAAGGCGACGACTGCCCAAATATTCAGAGAGCTTTCGAGGTATGGTGGAGAAGAGCTTTCATCAGGAAATATGTATCTGAGACGCATAATAATTCCCAGTTGCAAATAACTGTGTGTGATTACCCAAATTAAAAGGTACGCTTTTAGCATATGTCATTATACATGTAAATTTATTTGGAATCAATGGATTGAAAAAAACTATACTCTTAATCAACAATGCTAAGCTAATGAATTAGATGAGCCAAGAAGCCGAAGTGGAATTAGAATCTTCCATTGGCAAGAACATAGTATTGGAACTAGACTCGCCCCCAAGATCTTGTTGTTGAAATTGTTGTGGAACATTATGATGATCATTGATGGTTTCATTTGAATTGAAGAACAAGGCAATCTGAGCTTGAGTCTTGGATAGCTCTGTTTCAGCGTTTTGTATTTGTTGCTGTAGTTGGGAAATAATCCCGACACACCCATATACTGGATCTTGAATCCGACATTGTGCCTCCCAATACAATGTATCTGCTGCTTGAGCGCGAAGATGATCTGGGATTTGCTGATATTTAGGCAAAAAGAGAAGCAACATCATTATTAGGTCATTTTCAGTACAAGTAAATGCAAAATCTTGAAGAATGGTTTATGTACTTGTGAATATATATTTCAAAGCAATTGTTTTTGCCCCATTTGTTTGTGTACCTAACAGAATTTAACATAGAGCTAGTCATTCGTGTGTGCGTGTGTCACCTTCACATCGTGTTGAAGGTTGATTGTGTGTATCACAAACACAATATGTTTGACATGGTATTGACACGACACAAACACAACTCAACAATCCTACATGATATAATCAAACACGTTTTACACTTCGTGTGTGCACATGTTGGCTGTGATCACAACCCGACCATTAATCGTTCATGCGTGTTTTTGAGGCCCAACACGAACACGACAGTTCTGTGAGTTCTAATTTGTAGTGTGGATGTGTGTATATATATATATATAGTAAGAATATATATACCTGAAGCATCTTGGCAACATTGCTGGCTCCATAGATTCTGTGGACACAAGCAAATCTTTGAGGATTGTTGGCAGGAAAATGAGGAGAGAAGATACAATCTAAAGGACACTTTCTTCTCAGATACTTGCAAGCTGCACAACGACCAGAAATCATGATCTGAATGTGAAAAAATCTATGAATCTTGTGATTTCTTGAGGTGAAATCTAATGGGAGATATGAAGAATCTTGGTGATTTGAGCCAAATCAAAAGAGAGTGTGATATATAGGTGATGGAAAGATTTTACAACGGCTAGTAGTTTCAAATTTTGGGAGGAAATAAGGAAAGTTCATGAAATTCCTCATTTTGGAGGGGAATAAATTGGTAAGAGTAGACTTAATTTTTTTTTTTTTTTCTTTTTTAACATATGCAGACTTTTTTTAAAATCTTATGAAGTGTAAGATAGAGAGAATTAAATAATTGAGCTAGCATTACTAATTTTTGTACAAATATATGTTTAGTATGGGTTAAATTCTAAAATCTTTTAATCTTAATTATGACTTAAATTATTGAATTATTAAATTTTAAAATTGAAAATAACCAATGCATGTTGGGACAATCATTGAGGTTGAGATCTCGAATTTGAGTCTCCATCAAATTAACGTTTATTTATTTTATGATGATAAAATAACTTATATCCGAGCTAAGGATATGAAGCAAAGAGTATATACAACCGCAACTAAAAGATCAATCTTATATTCGAGCTTAATATATTTCAAACTAATTACAACACAAATGGGATACATAAGAAATATTTTTGAGAAAACAACATAAAATTATACAGTATTTTATTGCAAAAATGAAATCTAATTTTCCTTTAAAAAAAAAAAAAAAAAAAAAAAACTCACAAAATTCAATTTTTGTTGCACAAAGTCTCAATAGTACTTGTTTACAAATTACACTTCGAAAATTTAGTTTTCAACTGTCTGTCTAAATTTAGACTTTCAAATTCAAAAAACTAAATTTATTAAAGAACACAGTAATGTCAAAATTTACAATTCAAGACTCTGTAAACACAAAGGGAAAAATGAAATTACATAAAATGCTTATATCTACTTTAATACCCTTATATTTACCTGTCTACACCCAATTCATAAAAAATAAAAATAAAACAATTAGTAACATACCCACAAACAATAACCTTTTTGGGTAGTACTATCCAAAAACCTAAATAATGGGTGTATAATCACTAACCTATAGAAGCAAAATTCTATGAAAAAGATTTAGGACAAAACCGGATCTATTTCATATGTTTCGGGATTATAGCTACTCGTGGCCTCCTCGGCATATCTAACAGGAACGACATCATCCCTGCATGTAACAAAATGAAATTAGCTGTCACATCAAACAAACACGAAAATATGGGTTCATGTAGACGCCGAATCTGAATAACTAATCTTCTTGTTGTTCGAATACTAGTATGGTATGATGTGATTAATATGAGAGAGCAAGGGCATTTTGGGAACATTTGTACCTTTGTCTGACTTTGAGTATGCCGGTGCCTATTGGGACTGGCACGCCCATAATGATGCATTCGCTGACTCCTTCAATCCTGTCTTCCCTCCCGTTCACAGATGCACTGAAGAGATGATCCGATTGCCTCTCGAATGAAGCCTGCATCAGTACACTTTTGTCCATTTTCGCAATGCCAAACCTTGTGATACCGAGAACTTCGCCCTGTTATGATCATAGTTACTTGTGAATACATGTAATCCGTTTACAAACCTAACTTAATTTGAAGGGAAAAAATGTCATTTAAGGGACAGCTTGAAATAAAATTTCTAGACTTTTTTTCTATGAAGAGCTATAACAAAAAAGGTAAGGGTGAGCCTTGAGGATACGGGTTTGAGTCAGGATAATAGTCTTTATGAAAAAGTAGGGGAAGGCAAACTGAATTTCCAATAAATACTCGAATCTATATGCATTGAAGCTATAACTTAACTTCCAATAAATATAGGTTCTCATTGATTCATTCAAGTAGAAATTGGAAGGAAAAAACAACATAAACCAAATTTAAGAGGGAGAACTCACCCTAACGGTCATCACATCTGCTAAAAGCATCATATGACGTATGTCTATGCTCATCCCATAACCTTTCATGGTTTTATCAATCTCATCAATAATACACCGTCTTGCAGCTTCAATTCCGATTGTCTGAAACACTTCCATCACATGGTTACTACATGTATTAGTACCATCAACTCCTTCGGTGCCCATAACAGATAGAAGACCCGTTCTAAAACGAAGACACAGAACAGTATTAGACTACCAGTCAAAAGCTATTATGCAAGACATTCTGAAAAATATAAATAAAATACTTAGCAGCTCGTCTTTGAAAATATCGACAAAAAACACTCAAGACACCATAATTTTCATCATCCAACATGAGGCACACAAGAAACGTCTTGTCTCAAGTGTTTTTTGTCGATTTCGTGTTTCAACAGGATGTAGTTAATTGTTAGAATAAACTGACCCTTCAACCAGTATGGTGTACCGCTCTTTCTCCTTCTCGCCCTCTTCTTTCTCCTTCGCACCCTCTTCTTTCTCCTTCTCACCCTCTACTTTCTCCTTAGCCCCCTCTTCTTTCTCCTTCTCACCCTCTACTTTCTCCTTGGCACCCTTTACTTTCACCTTCTCAACATTAATAACAGCACGCTCAGCAGTTTTTATGCCCTGTCATCCATATAAATTATAACAAATCTATATCTTTCTCCGCAGTTCCAAAAAGAAAGATATCAAGGCAGCATTGCCCGGTATCAGAAAAACATGTGCCTTACCGTTACTATGACAGAAGGAATCATATTTTTGAGAGACTGAAGAGTGAAAAGAAGCTCGTCTCTATTACTATAATTCTGCGGAAAAATTTCCAACTCCATCTCATTCAATACCTTGATATCCTGCATATTAACAAGAATTCACAATGTTTAGGGCATAAAAATACCGGGCATCTTCGCTAAAGGGGACAACTCTAACCTTTTCATCCAATTTGATTTTTTGTGCTCTCTCGGATCCTTTTCTTTGGATAAATGGGAATTTTGGAGTTTTTAAAATTGATTCTTTTACAATATTAGCATCTATACAAAGGTTTGACTCTTGGATTGACTTCATATCGAGGTTGATACATAACGACGACGATCTGGGAGTTATCACAAGCTCTATACTCTTAGCGACCTGCATAAACAAATGTGATCAATAAATATAAATTAAAGGGAGAACAAAAATCTGCTAAATGATGGATCACAAGAAAGCAATCGATTTTTAAATGTCAAAGAATGAATCTAAATACGGAGAACATCTCATACTTTACCTGGCCCAAACTTGTTTTCTCTACGCAACCTTGAATCCTTTTGGCAATGCTCAAATCATCATCGACCTCTAGCTTTGCGGTAATGATGGGTGTGCTGATCTTTTTAGCTGCATTTATGATTTCCTTGATACGAGGCACTCCAAGCGTAACGTCTAACAGATTGTTAAGGAATCATGATGATACCAACAAACTAACATCTTAGGACCCCGTAAATAATAAACTAATATTTAGACAATCAATAAATAAGGATACTCATGCTCGCAACCCCAGCAAAGTGAAAGGTTTTCAGTGTCATCTGTGTCCCAGGCTCTCCAATACTCTGAGCTCCAATTGCCCCTATGGCAGTTCCAGCTTCAATTTTCTTTACGTTGTAACGGGATATGCAGATATCTAAAAAGACCTAGAGCATCGGTGAAGACCAAACATGTTCAGTGAGTAGACACCAAACACCAAAACAAGTATTAACAATCAACCATGCATACATAAGCAAATACTCAGAGAATGACATCAGATACCTCAAGCTGACGCTTCGTAATTTTCTGAATCCCAGCAACATTCTCCAGTGCTTTCATGTATTCTTCTCCATCAACCCTTTCGGGTAAACCCAAAGCTTTCCTTAAAGAGTTTTTGAACATCTCCGAGCAAGGGCCCTCAGGACTCTTGTCATTTTCTGCAAGTCTTCTCTCCACTATTTCAGATGCTTCTTTAGGAAATAAGTTTTCTTTCCCACCAGCAGGACAAGTTGCCTGAACAGAACAAAAATCAACATGTTCAAAATGAATTTGCCAGACAATTATATTACGTTCTCAAATGATGTAAAAGATGGATTTTCATACCTTGACTTTCAGCAATAACCGGGCAAAATCCAGAGGAAATCCATCTTTTCCTTCCATGCATGCAGGATCCATGCCATCATCTCCATAACGAAATTGAACTATGCCTCCACTTGCGTTTCTTACCGTGGTATCGTAATGGACAAACAGGTCCTCTAAAACTTTCATCAGTCTACGGGACATGTAGCCAGTGTCAGCAGTTTTAACCTGGAATTACCACAACAATAAGAAACAAAATTAAGTGAGGCTTAACAACATTCACAATTCTAGTGGTCCATCAAACAAAAGTTGGGAGCATAATTCACTCTATTAATCTAAACTAAATTGTCTAATGTAAAAGATGAGGAAAATAAGGAACTGCTGCATTCTATTATCCATACAGCTGTATCCACAAGGCCTTCTCGTCCTCCCATTGTATGGAAGAAAAACTCAGTTGCACTCAATCCACTGTAGAACGAACTAGCAACGAAGCCCTTAGCCTGCATCAGGAATCATAAAATACCACTTAATACTATATCCACAAGTTGTCAATCTTAAAAATAAAACGATCCCTTCTTTTTTGGAGAATAGGATTAGAAATTCAAATTGTATTTTAGAACTCGATCATTTGACCCAGTGCACCCTTTACTATTGCAATACGAAGAATAAGAAAAGGAACTAAGAAAACTAATAGGTTCAACACATGCACAGAGTACATATATAAAGAAAGAAGCTCATTGTACAACTTACAGATGCTAAGCTTCATAATCAATTTCAATCAAGAATAAAAGATAAATCCCTCAACTTTTGAAAAATTTCTCATTGCCTAATAGTTAATGTCTGCAGAGTCTCTCAAATTTTTGAAACCATATATAACCATATGTCAGATTTAGTGACCAAGTATGAGTCTAAAGTTCAATATCAAAGATATTAACACCTTGAGATAAGGGAATCTGACATACAGAACATATATTATTTTCATGCCAAAATAAGGCCAAAAATCTATTCATCTTGGTTGGAGATATTATTACCCACTGAAAATTATCAAAAATATCTTCCTGATTACACAGAAAATCAAGATCTCCAAATTTTTCAACCTCTATTCCTCCCAAAAGAGCTTCAATGACTACCTCTAGTCTCAATTTCACTTGAAAATTTGGAGCCACCAAATACCAGTAAAATCCATTACCTTCAAGGACCACCATCAAATAAAAAATAAAATAAAAAACAATACATATGGCAGGAAAACTTAATTCTAATCTCTAAGTTGTGAATTACAAACCAACCATATTCTTCAATATCTAACTAACCGCTCTCCACAGAATTCCGGCAGCTATCTCTTATCTAAACCAAACATCAAATACCCAAGACACCAAGTCCCAATAATTCAAAACAATCTGCAAATAAAAATAATAATCTTTAATCTCTCAGCTGCCAACTCAACCTTAGAAAAACACAAAGCTGAAGAAATTGTTCATTTTCTCTGCAATATTTAGTACAAAGACTTAACTCAACCTCACTCAATAGAAATCACTTACGGTAAAAGCCTAGGAGTATAGCAATTCAGATGATTAAAGGGAGGAAAACATCTAAATTAACGACAGGGCGTACAAATTCAATGAAAAAGAGCTTCGCAGGAGGAAATTACATCAGGAGTTTTTGTATTCCTTGGGAAATGAGGAAGGCTTCGATCTATGAATCCATCAGGAGCACGACGACCCCCAACTGACTGCTGGCCAACACATGCGATCATTTGGCTTATATTTATAGGAGATCCTTTGGAACCACACTGTGACATTATTAAAGGACTATTTCTCCAATGAAGTTCTGCCATGCACACCTGCAATTGAAATATATATATAAGCAAATATCTGAATATCCAAAAGCGTATTCTCTATGTACAGTTATCCATGCACCAAGAAAAGGTGGCATGATCACATATAGATGCAGAACCCGATGAAAGCGTGAAAATAACAACGGCAATAAAAGTTCCAAACTATACAAAAAATGTTATTTACCTTCGCAGTTTCTCCTCGAATATCATTTAATTTCCCGCTTATTTCAGCTTCTAGTGTTTGTGCAGCATCACAACCAGGGGCAACTGTTAGCTTGCCTTCATTGAACTGTTTTATGTCTTCATCACAAAGATCAAAATATTGCTGTATTGTTGCTTCTTTCCTGCAATTCAAAAGTTTTCCAGGTTGGACATCATCTATCCCAATTGAGAAGCCGTGATTCCCTATCCACCTAGCACTGCATACAAGAAGATGAAGAGAAAGTTACTCGCATGCAGCGCTTTTATTTTTATCTTTATTTCCAACTGAATATATGAGATACATACATAGACTGAAGAAGAAGAAAAAATATCGTAATATTATACAACAAAGATAATTCAGATTAACAAACTATTATTGACTGGAATTGACTTATCACCTGCCAACAATATAACAGTAATCAATGTTCACTTGCCACTTGCAGAACAACTACTAAAGTCCCACCAAGACGACCATGTGTGTCCCAAGAGAGAGAGAGAGAGAGAGAGAGAGAGAGAGAAGAGGCTCACATATTTACTATACTCATTAAAAAAATTAAAAGAGAGATAAGATGGAATGATAGAAAATCACCTTAATTTAGCAAGACGGTTCATGCAAGTAGCAGCAGCATGGGCATTATAGTCTCTCAGAAGAACAGAGTAGAGTCCATCCTTATTGCCATTTCCTGGGGTAGTAATACATATACAAATATAGAGTATCAGATTGTGCTAAGCAAAAAGACCAGTTACAGCTACTGCATATAAAAATCATCCAAATACTTTAAAACTATACCATACAACAACTACTAATCTTGAGGAGAAGGGGAAAAAATCAGAAAATAACAGGATGCAAATAATGAAAATACTAATAACTTCCTAAAATGCGGAAATGGCTGCAAGAAAGCCAACCATTGTCATTCTGGTTAATGAACATGGAGTATTGGGTGGCATTCCCATTCTTACCTCATTCTCACAGCCCTAAGCTAAGTGGTTCACTGGTCTGTTTTATTCCACCTGAGGAGGGAAACGACATTCACTTACTCGGGTGGCTTAGTGAAAACAAAAGGATTTCACTGCAGTACTATGAAACACAGAAAAACCTAAACCAGTCTTCACTATACAAGCTCGACATCCTAATTCATAAAGAGATTTTAACCATGAAAATATACATCCAACATTCACATGACAATGCGATTTCAAGGAAGTTTAATTTGGTGATCTGAAAGCTAAAAGATCAAAACTTTTAATTTGAGGTATATCAAACACACTGGGGGAAAATCACGCTACTCACTTACATTTTTAGATCTTCCCTTAATTTAATTAGGAGCAGATATAAGAGAGAATAGAATTATAGCCCCTAATAATATGCCTTCAAAAATTGAAGGAAACATCAGACATTGAATCATTATAATTCAGAAACATTTGTCCACCGTACTCAACAGCAAATATCAAAATGAAAGAGATATTAACAATCCAAATGAGAATCAAAAGATTTCTGCGGAAACAAGCTAAAATACCATAAGACAATCAATTGAAATTATCAAAGAGACTCAAGTCCCAAGTAACTTAAGAATAAACCAAGACTAACCTAGAGTAGCCTTCCCAAGTTGCCCAGATATTAGCTCACTGTTGCGGAAGTAGACAAACCCATCGTTAGGGCACATTGACTCCAACTCAAAATATATTTTTTTTTTAGGATCAACGTTTGTGTAGTTTTTCTCCTTCACAGTTAGATTGAGGTAGACCCTCATCGCCGCATGTGGACGCACAAGAACGCTAAATAATTGCTTACCAGTCCAAAGTTCTATGGGCTGCACATAAAAATTGTATTGAGATTTGCAAGCAATATAAAACCTAAACTTCAGTAGTCAACACATTCTACTCCATACTCTCAGATATTCTAATAATGGACGCACATCGCCGCATGTGGATGCACAAGATCGCTAAATAATTGCTTACCAGTCCAAAGTTCTATGGGCTGCACAAAAAAATTTAATTGAGATTTGCAAGCAATAATAAACCTAAACTTCAGTAGTCATCACATTCTGCTCCATACTCTCAGATATTCTAATAATGTTATCATACAAGTAATTTTTTAAATAACAGAAAAGGTGCAACAAATAATTGTTATTAAGCTTATGCATGGGACCTTAATTATTGTCGGTGTTGGTAAATCAACAACATCCATTCCGTCACCCATGTACGAACACATAAGTGCAAAAGCAGCCCGATCATAAAATGTGTCCTTCCTTGTTATGAGAAATGAAGATGTCAGAAAATCTTGAGTGGATGCAACCAAAATTTCTCCATTTTTTGGTGTACATAAGTTGTTTTGCACCTGAAATAACCACAAAATACTGTTAACAGAATGACCACAAAAATATATAATGTTAAATGTGTGTAAAACTATAATGTGTTCATTTCAATGAATAAAAAAATATATTTTGACCCAAACATTTGGCATTAACTTATGCAAAGAAACTCTGAATGCATTTGACCAACATGTATTTGAAATTTTGAACATATAGCATTTCCTTCATAAATCCGTAAAAATACTAGAAGGATGTGGAAAGTTATTCAACCAATAAAAATGATTAAGAGCAAGTAAACCACACTTCTTGGATATCAATCATGATGATTATCAAAACTTATAATATACATGATTTGCAAGTCAGAAATAAATTAATTTACCCCCATCAACATAAGAGCCTCTGTTCGAGCCTCTTCTGTTTGTGGTACATGCATATTCATCTCGTCACCATCAAAATCAGCATTATATGGATTGCAAACAGACTCGTTGAATCGAAGTGTCCTCCATGGCATAATCCTTGCCTACATAGACAAAGAAAATAAATAAATCAAAAGAAAACAATACTTTGTAAAGCAAAGTATCCTACTTGAAATCAATTGTAACTACCCTATGGGACATTATAGACATCCGATGCAAGCTTGGTTGTCTATTGAAAAGAACAACATCCCCATCTTCCAGATGACGATCAACTACATATCCATATTTTAATTCATCAGCAACGCGCTTCCTGACTGAATACATTAAGTACCTGCAGATTAAAAGTAGGCATTTTACTACATGATAACAATGAGCATATCTCGATCAAGGGGAAAAGCACCACAAACCTCATTTCACCATCAGGCAGGCGAACCATCCTTGCGCCAGGATACTTGTTAGGTCCGTTGCGGACACACTGCCTCAACTTCTCTATATTGTGATGGGAAATACGTTCAGGATAAGTTAATATCTGAGCCATATGGATAGGAATTGCAACCTGGACCCAGTGTATTAGGTAGAAAAAATCAGAAGGAAAAACATGTGTGCAGCTACAAAATCAATCATGATTCACTACAATAACTGACCTCAGTAATTTTGAGATTAGGATCAGGAGATATAACTGTCCTGCCAGTAAACTCAACACGTTTCCCAGACAAGTTCCCACGAAAACGACCATTCTTCCCTTTCAGACGCTGACTAAAACCAGCTAATTGCCGGTCAGATAGATACTTAATTGGAAAACCCTTAACATCACTGTTAATATAGTATGCAACATCACATTGAAGCTGCTCCCAGTTGTCCTAAATAATATAAAATAAATAAATAAACTTAGGAAAAACATATCAATATCATGCTCAGAGACTAAAGAAGACTTAAATTCCAGGTTCATCTGTAAGGAACATGTTGGAAAACGCTGTATTTGAAACAAAACTAATATACAGACAGCATACCCTATAGCTCCCTAAGGGGCCTACAATGGTAGAGTTCAAACCCTAGTATGCAAAAAGGATATCCAAATGCATTTGGACTTAGAAACAAACCCTTGCAGCATGGGATCAACCCTAATTTATGTGTTTCGCAATAAATATGATATACAGTCTCTAGTCTCCAGATATTGAAAAACGTTTTGGGAACATAGATGGGTTTACCATTTGAGAGATACATGCAATACAATATATACACAAATGAAAAATTGAATATTTGGCATGTTCATCTCCTGATATAAGGTTATGTCCACACAAAGATTTAAATATTCAATTCTGCACAAATAATTTTGTATACATGTTCTAACGTAATAGAGTCTGATTTACTAAATTTAGAACAACACGACATGGCCTTTTATCATAGTTCTACCAAACAACTTCTACACTATTGCTCGTTATTTTTACCATGATTCTGTTCAGTCACATTTGACAGGTTTCAGACATACCAGACAATTATTAGTGGCGCTCGCTTCTTGTAACTCCTTATGAAGCGTAGCATTTGCTTGAATAATTCTTTTCAACCTCTCTGTAATGTCATTTTCATTGCTGCAACAAGGTATGAGATCATCATTTATAATTTTTTTATGGCATTGACAGTAGAATGATACAAAAGAATGTTGTCCAATGAACAATAAAGTAAGAGTAAGAGAAATGCTTGAATATTATGCTGACTATATACCTTTGTGATCCATCTACAATAACAGAAGGACGAATAGCTATTGGAGGCACAGGAATAGTTGTTATGAGGAGCTTCTCTGGTCTGTCAGAAAGACAAAGCAATTCACAGTCCTGTAGTGAAAGGAAGACCACATTTTATCAAATAGAGGAGCTATGGAAGGATATGATTAAGTAAATAACATAGAAACAAGATTATTAAGTTTTCTTCTACATTTGACATAGAATGCAACCACGAATCACCATACATCAAACACTAGTTTTGTATTTAATAAAGCAAAATTACAAAGAAAGAGGACAGAGGTGGGGATAGTATACCTCATCCAGCATTCTACTAAAGAGAGAGTAAATCTTGGCAGGGTTAATTAAAGAATCCATCTTCAAGGATGTCTTTGATTCTTTTGTGCTAGAAATTGCTGCTGCACGTTCTTTATGAAAACCATCAGTACCTTTGTACAAAATGCCAAATTTACCTAGATTTTTTCTTACTGTGCCTGCAATCATTACGGGCAAACCAGTCACCAAACCACATATTGGTAAAGGCCGTAAGACCCTAACCATCTTAGAAAACAGAAGCTGCAAACTTTAAGACTGAACTTTCCAACAGACCAACAACTTCAGAGAATAAGACATTTTCCCTAAAATCAAAATAGTTGACGAAAAGCATTTTACGCTTTCATGAAATGAAGGAAAATGACGGGTGGTCATGGTGGGGGAGCAACACACAAAAGTAGTAGACTGGCGTTGCAGAGAATGAAGTAATAAACTATAAAAGAATACCCACAAATGATCAATAATAAACTAGCATATACAACGGCACTGGGTTCTCAAATCTTAGTTAGATACAAGAACATTATAGGCTCTTCAAGTTCAAAGAAAAGCAAAGTCATTTTTTAGTACAAGAGGCTCTTACTACATATCTAAGCAGAACCTCCGAGAACCAAAGCTTAAAAAGAACAAACAAGGATCTCAACAAAAGAAGAAAAAGTAAGAAGCAGTACAAATGAATCCTTTACATCAATGATTCAAAAGGCAACCTGAAGCATAAAAACTACATATCTTAATAATTAACAAATATATAAATAAATAAAGCCACAAAAAAT
>JAYMTH010000687.1:0-18714 GCA_036897465.1 Pelargonium australe
AAAAAATACTGAATTAAAATTTATTGTTCTTCAACATTAAGACATCCTCATAAAAGAAAAAAAGACACCTATTTTTAATTTTTGCTACAAAAAATTGTTAATAATTACTTGTAAATCAACTTGGATCATTCATATTCCATAAAAAAAATGTATCTAAAACCTTATAATCTAATTATCAAATCTATACCAACGGAAATGCCGAGCGGTACAGACGTTTGTGTTCAATTATGAGGTATCAAGATCCGTTCAGTTTAGAGGTGTGTTGAAATAATATTTGTAATTAATATAACAAATTTTCAACAATTTACCATATTCATGTTTTTTTAAAAAAAATTTGAGGAGAATTGAAACAAGTTACAAAATAATTGTTCTTCATTTTTTGTTTGATAAATAATTTGATTTTAATACATTATATTATAAAATTAAAATTAAATAAATTCAGGTGGATACTTTAATTTTTTTTAATTGAAAATTAAAATTAAAATAATACTTTTTTTTTATAAGGGAAAAATAATACATTTTTACTATTGGAATTTGGAAGAATGAAAAAATAAAAATCGTAAATTTATTAGCAATCTTCTCTGTTTGGCAAAATTTTCTTTATCCAAGTCTCCATTGTGAAAGAGACCACGATGCAATTTTCCTTTTGCTTCATCGCAAATTCATAGCACAGTGGTGATTATAGAGACACAGAGAAGCAAAGGTAACGAGCACGTAACGACCTTCCTTTACCGATCTCATCTCTCGGTCAATCTCTAGCTCACGTCTCCAATTCAAGGTCTGTTAATTGATCTCTAAATATCAAGCTCCAGATTTATATTTTATAGCCTTCTCGATCGTTTTCGAGATCAGATTATTGGGTTTTGATCCATTCAAGGAAATAGATTCTGGGGTTTTTGTTTTTGTGCCTATCAAGTTTTACTTATATTGGAACCTGTTACTAATTTGGGTTTTGATTGTGTTTTTTGTATCAGAAATCTTATAAACTGTCTGAGGAAAGTGTTTGGGGTGTTGGGGTATTAGAATTTCGATTGAATTGAAGAAGAATAATTGATTTTGAGGAACTGTTGGAGTAATTGGGATTAAGAGTAAGGCTTTTAAAGTCTGGGGTTTGAGTTGTATGCATTTCTAGAGACTTAAAGATGTATAGCAATTTTAAGGAACAAGCTATAGCTTATGTGAAGCAAGCTGTTGATGAGGACAATGCTGGCAACTATGCCAAGGCATTTCCACTTTATATGAACGCTTTGGAGTACTTCAAGACCCATTTAAAGTACGAGAAGAATCCAAAGATTAAGGAGGCAATTACTCAGAAGTTTACTGACTATTTAAGAAGGGCAGAGGAGATTAGGACCATTCTTGACGGTGGGGGAAGTGGGCCTGCCCCAAATGGTGGTGCTGCTGTTGCGACAAGGCCTAAGACAAAACCGAAGAATGGAGAAGGGGGTGACAAGGAGGACTCGGAACAAGCGAAGCTGAGGGCTGGGCTTGATTCTGCAATCATAAGAGAGAAGCCGAATGTGAAGTGGAATGATGTGGCTGGGCTTGAGAGTGCAAAACAGGCATTACAGGAGGCTGTTATACTGCCTGTTAAGTTCCCACAGTTCTTTACTGGTTAGTTCTTTCGGTTGTGCTAAAGTAACCTTTCGTTTTCTCTTAGACTTGTAGTTTTATCTTGTATCTTGTTCCTTTTGCTTTATGTTCATTGGGATGCTGAGAATGAGTTCCTTCAATTTGCTTTGTCATGCTTTGTGTTTTGTGTTATGATTAGTTATAGGTGAGTAATGATGATGGGTTTTGAGCCCAGAGTCCAGACCCCGATGTACTCTGAGGCATAAGGAGTTTGATGAACGGGGTCTTGGAGAAGTAATTCATGCTACTAATTTCTTCCAGTTCCGAATAATAGATAGTCTTATCATTAAAATTTATAATGTTTAGTGTTGTAACTGCTACAATCTAGCTATTAACAGATTTAGCTGATCTCTTTGTTTAGGGAAGAGACGACCATGGAGGGCTTTTTTGCTTTATGGCCCACCTGGAACGGGGAAATCTTACTTAGCCAAGGCTGTTGCAACAGAAGCGGACTCAACCTTCTTCAGGTAACAAGTTTTTCCTATCATCTTATATGACAGTGGAAGCCAATTCGTCTCCATCTATTTTTAGGAATAATTTCAGGTTACAAGTTTAAGTTTTATGCTCAAGGTTGCATCACTTTTGAAAATTCAGTTCTTCAATTTTCTATATAGCGCATCTTTATTTATCATGTGCCTGTGGATCCGGATGTGTTAGCTATGTTAAATTTCTTCATAGGACTTTTGACACATTTGCAAGTGCCAAATGCTGTCTTCATGCAGTATTTCTTCATCAGACCTTGTCTCAAAGTGGATGGGTGAAAGTGAAAAGCTAGTCTCAAATCTTTTCCAAATGGCCCGTGATAGTGCTCCTTCTATCATTTTCATAGACGAAATAGATTCCCTATGTGGTCAACGGGGTGAAGGCAATGAAAGTGAAGCTTCAAGACGTATTAAAACAGAGCTTCTTGTACAGATGCAGGTATTATTATGTAAGAAGAATAGGGTTTGAACATCCTAGGCCTAATTCTCATATTACTACGTAGCTTAAACACAGGTAATATACAATATTAGCTAAAAAAGATAGACATAAAGTCAATTTAAAATGCCCCATGTCTTTATGTGGCTTAAATTTTATGATGGCAATGTAAATTGCAAATTTCTCTCTTGATACGATTGTGAAAGAAGTAAACGGACTCAAAAAGTTTAGGTTGTGTGGCTATTCTAGTTTCTTTCCACTCCACAATCTATGTATCATGTGCATCGCAAGTTATTTTATTATTTATGTGAAGTGTAAATCATCTCAAACCATATAAAAAGATGAAATTCCTATTTATCTTTTTTTATATTAGTACCATTTTGTACTAGATGTTCTTACATGTCCGTGGTCGGTTCTCTAAAATTTGTTATTATTTATTTCAGGGTGTGGGGCACAATGATGACAAAGTGCTCATTCTTGCTGCCACTAATACTCCATATGCTCTGGATCAGGTAGGAAGCCTTGTACAATTGAATATGTAGGTTGCGAATGAAACATCTTATAAAATTTTCTTACATTGTTGTTGAGGTTAATGTGTATCCCAGGCAATCCGAAGGCGTTTCGACAAGCGAATTTACATTCCCCTCCCAGATTTGAAGGCAAGGCAGCACATGTTTAAGGTATATGACGGTTTATGTAATTCATTTTATACAGCTTCACAAGAATACTTGCCTCGTGGCGAAGTTTTATGTTTGATGGATGTAGATATTTGTGAATTTTGATTTGAACAGGTGCATCTAGGAGACACTCCTCACAATTTAACTGAAAAAGATTTTGAGTTCTTGGCCCGTAAAACAGAAGGTTTCTCAGGTTCAGATATATCTGTTTGTGTAAGTACCTAGTCCCTATCTAGGACTGCTGCAGTTTTTGTTTAGGTATGTTCAACTCAGAACAATCTGTTGAGAACACTTAAGATTTCCCCGTTTTCTTCTGATAGGTTAAGGATGTCCTATTCGAACCTGTTCGTAAAACCCAGGATGCTACTTTCTTTAAGAAGACATCCGATGATATGTGGGTTCCTTGTGGACCTAAAGAATCTGGAGCTGTTACAATTACCATGGAAGAACTTGATGCACGAGGCCTTGCTTCAAAGGTATGGATGGATTTGCTAGAAATTTGAGCTGGCCATTTCTACCATTAATTTATGAAATGAAACACATCACTATTTTTCTCTTAGATACTACAAAATCAGTAAATTGTTTCCAAGTTTACAACAGGAGTTTGTAGGATATCAATAACTTAAAATAGGTTGACCGAGGAAGGAAAGAATGAGAAATAACGTGCTGTAGGTAAAAATGGAAATCTAGTGCATGAGGCTCCCATCATTTCGAGTTCTCTAGAAAATATGCATGCATATGTTTTCATAGACTTACCAGGATCCTACCCTGGTTTTGATCCAATGGATTTTCAAGAGAGAAGTGACTTTTACGATCTTTTGATTAATATCTTTTTTCTTGTTTTAGAAGTAACTAGATTACAATCTGCTAATTGATTATAATGTTTTGAGTTAATTGTTTATTAACTTATATACTGATTATAACTAATATAATTTGCTTATAATGTATCAATATAAAAAAAATTGGGTCGACCAACTTAATTGCTCCTAACCATTCGTTTTCTAGATCAAGTGATTATAAGATGCAACTGATTATAATTTCCACCTGATCATACTCAACTTTCGAAAAGCTAACCTAAACACCGTCTTAGCAGATACTCCCACCACCCATAACAAGAAGAGATTTTGAAAAGGTGCTTGCAAGACAGAAGCCAACTGTAAGCAAGGCTGATCTCGAGGTGCATGAAAGATTCACAAAGGAGTTCGGAGAGGAGGGATGATATGAATATAGGTAATACTATATGTATGTGTAGCTATCAATCCCCTGCTGTGTTGCATGAGGTTGCACAAGCCTTACAAGGCCCCGGAAAGAGGGGTTAGAGTATTCTATGATAAGTTAAATGTTGCTTGTTACAATCAGGGAAGTTTTGTCGTGGTTGTACGGTAGTATCAAGGGATGGATACTTGATAATCGATAAAAGTTCATCAAATGTATGTGCTTAGTTTTGTTGAAACCGTCAAATATGGTAGAAAAAATAAATGAAATGTGCTATTTGACTTCTATATTATTGTTGTTTACACTATTATTATGCATCTAAACTGAAAATATCAAGAATCCAAGATCATTTTTACTAGAATAATTGAATAGAGTCAATACATATTTGCACTGACATAATGAATTTACTACAAAACCCTTGTTGGGTGGCTCTCAGGGGATACCAACTATAGGGTATGTACATAATCCACCTCAGAAACCCTAACCATACTCACTTCTATTAACAATGAGGATCGAAACCAGTACGCTAATAGTAATTCTATTAACTCTTCTGTTCTCGTCACTTTTGGTACTGCTCCCCAACTGGAACTCGAACTGTTGTTGATTCAGACCAGTTGAGTTTCAATCGAATTAGTCAGTTCGGTTCAAATGTCAACGCGTTGCTTCAACGGTGAAATCATTGGTCACTACACAGGAGAGGCTCTTCAATGTTTTCTATGTCATTCTTTGAATCATGACTATGGTCTTCTTGTTTTAGCATACAAGCATAACATAAAGCAAGAACCTGAGAAAACCAAGTTTTTTTTAAAATCTCTGGATAAGCAAAAAGTATAGATGAGAGAAGAAACTGGGAAATGAGAGCAGCTTAAAAGCTTACCATGCATATGGATGCACACACTATGCTGAATCCTTTGCAGTTGAAAGGTGCATCTGCAGATAGGAACCAAGCTGACATTCCAACAACATTCGACTTATTAGCAAAGTAGCATTATAGTACCCGAAACATGAAAATCGAGTTAAATTAACGTCTCAGTTAGCGTTACATCAACGGTATCTTGAAATAAAAAGATGAATTTGCCCAACTTACAAGTCAATGGGCTCATTGCGATTGGAGATAACAAACTTGCTATTGACTGCACTCCCGCGATGAATCCTTGCGCTTTTCCCTGTGATGAAAATAACGAAATGAACATCAGAACGCGCAATAGTAGAAAGGATCTGGAAGTTTTCCCGAACTGTCAAATTAGAGCCATTGATCAAGAAACCATATTTTTTAGCCCAAAATTGCATCAGAAGAAGCATACCTGATTGGTTGAGCTTGATGCTTTTGAAATAATGGCAAAAGTCTGCATATCAATGAACAGAATGAACAAGGAGATGAAAGTTAAAATGATACCGAGTATAATCACAACCGGAAAGAGAGATTGATCAGTAGAGGCAGCATTTACCGAAGGTTTCACAAGAATGTAGACGACTCCAAACGAGGCGCTCAAATACGGTACCTGAGTTGAGGCAAGGATTTCCCATTGTTAAGGCTAATTTCGATAAACATTTTTACTCTTGAATTGATCAATTCATGTAAACTAAGACAGCTCGAATATAGATCTCAAAACCATATTTAAGTACGTACCCAAGATGCCCATGCCATACCATAAAGCAATGCCTGCAAAAGAAGCACAACAAATCTTCGTATTTAGACTTTTTTTTCGGGTTTTCTGATATGAGTTACTGAGAGGGAAGAGAAATGTTACGCACATAAGCTATAGATGCGAGCAAGGCTGCGCACAGTATTGCCTTCTCTCCGACCAATGGGTTTATTAGAGGAAGCACCAACATCTATAACAAACAGCAAGCAACACATGGAAGATATAAATTTCAAACCAAATACGAACAATATATGAAAAAAAAACAGAATCAAGGTTCATGACATATTTCGGTATATATAGTTGATGTGGAACGGGACAGATATTAGCAGATTTCGATGAAAAGTTTAATAATACTCCTGAAGTCAACAAC
The DNA here is from genome assembly GCA_036897465.1 of Pelargonium australe. Taxonomy (NCBI): domain Eukaryota; kingdom Viridiplantae; phylum Streptophyta; class Magnoliopsida; order Geraniales; family Geraniaceae; genus Pelargonium; species Pelargonium australe. The sequence continues at coordinate 6,459 of JAYMTH010000687.1, forward strand.
AGATATGATCATGAAAAAGCTTACCTGAGAAACAATAGAACCCACTCCCACCATCATTAAGATTTCCGAAAACTGATTCTTGTCAAAACCAAAAGCTGCCTTCAGATAGTACTGCACGAGGAATCACACTAATGTTAAACTAAACATCATCAGTTTGCAGTGAACACGTAATGAAAAGAAACGTGCTTAGTTAAATTGATTAGGAGCATACCAGCAAGACTGTGCTGATTCCAGACATTCCCAATTCGTAGAAGAAAGAAACAACAGAAATGCCTCTGAGTGTTGGACTGAAATATAAATGCAAATTTTTAGCCAAACATCACAGAATATGTAGTACATTATGTTTAAGAAGATCCTCAAAATACATGTCTCTAAAGTAGAACCGGGACATTTTGAGTATACAGATATCACGTAAAAGTACCTGCTAAGAACTACTGTTGCAGCATCTTTCATTGATCTGCATCTTTTTGTGACAACATTAAGTGTCTTAGTCAAGCAAGCCGAATCTTGGTCCTGCCTTGGTGGCAGTTCAACTGTCTCGGCCATGAAGAAATACATATAAAGCGGACAGAAGATCAATAGAGCAATTGAAACCTAAAAAGGAAAAAGGGAAAAAAGTTTCATCAGTTGAAGGTAACACAAAAGATACCAGAAACAACTAAGGAGTGTAGATGAAGTTAAAGCAACAACTTACGTCAAAAATGTACTTCTCTGGAAGAAAGCGTGCGAGTACGTTTCCTAAGACATGTGAAGCTGAAAACAGACCCGTAATCCAACTAAATGCTGCAGCCCTCTTACTCTCGGCAACATAATCTGCCTATAAAAATGAGGAGACTGTGGTGAATCATAATGTTTCATATCCATCATGTTTAGAAACCATCAGGGAATGAGTTATACCGCATAAGCAACTGCGATGCAGAAGATGCTGCCTTGGCTTATGATATATGAAAATGTACGAATCACATAGTAAGCGTACACAACTTCCCTAGACTGATTCCAGGCAAGTAAAGCTGAAATGACACACCAAAAAGAAAAGAGTAAGTTCCCATCGCAGCAATGTCTTTGATTGAATTGTGTATATGTGCAATATTAAAAGGCCTCAAGTGACCTTGGATTTGGATCCATCTTAAGCACATGCACTCGTATGAAGGACAATTCCTAAGAGCATTTACTTGTATATATTTGAATATCAAGTTGGTCTGTAAATCATACCAAAGGGGATTATGGTTGTGGATACAGTAAGCATTAGTAATGGTTTACGCCCGTGCTCGTCTGCAAGCTGACCCAAAATTGGAAGCACAACCATCTTGAAAATCCCAACAACCTGTTAAAAAGGAAAGCACAAAACTTCTTAAGGCTTCATAGAATAAAGTAACAAAATGAATATCAGAATCCCAGTTTATCATCAACATAAGTGAAGGAAACCTTACTGGCACAGTTATGTACTGTCCATTTGCTATATATTCAAATTGTACCAAGAAACTAATTGATTTCATGAATCTCCACAAGCACTTGTCCAGAATATGGCCAAGATAGTGCAATTATAATGTTTAATCACTTGATGTGAAAAATAGAAGGATATGGATTCACTTGTTCGAACCTCAACAAAATGAAAAGTTGCGGGTAACCAACATATTTTTTAGCTTATGAACTATAATCAACAAAATGAGACACTAGGGGTATCCGGCTCATATTTTTCTTGCATATATGTGATCCTTCGTTCCCCAAATGAGTGTCCACGATTACATTTATTTTGTACAAACTAAGGATAGGTTAGTTTGACTTGAACTTTTTCCATCACACGTACTCTTATTGTAAGAAAGTTGATACTTATTTTGGGATAGAGGAAGTAATTCGATTTTTTTAAGAGAGAAAAGTGACGGGGACCTGCCTTTTTTCTTTTGGAAGGAGTGGAGGAGAGAGAAAGATTGGTCACATTCATGCACCCATTGGTGCATGCCCCACATTTCAACTATCTCATGACCCAGCTTCAAAATGTAAGTTATATTCATTAAAACAGATCAAATATGAACTACAACCTTATTATAGGACTAACAGGAAATAAAGAAGAATGTTATTTAACAACAAATATGGCACCTATAGGACCCACAATTGCACTTGAAAAGTAAAGCATTGCTTGCAAGTATCATCTACTCTCTTGACATCATATTCTCTAGGATAATCAGTATGAATGAATCAGGCTGGAATGGTAAACCCAAATACTCTATGCAACATGTTTAGTCCTTTTTTGAGAAAATAAACTAAACATGATTGGTGTCCCTCTAATACAAGATATTAGTAATTAGCAGTAAACAAGTGTAACAAATTCACAAGATGAGCCACTAATAATGATTCTTGCAAATGTTTGGAATTTAACAGGTATCCTATTGTTCAAATATAATATGTTTTTGTGCTTAAGCTTTGAAGATATGAAGTTATTTATGCAGAAATAGACAAATAATGAGTCAAATGTATCAAAAACTTGTGGAACAATATTGCATAAGAGGAAAAAAAATCTCTTGAACACACACACACACACACACATATATATATAATTATGTGTGGAGGGCAATAAAAAATTATTGAAGATCCAATCCAACTATTTTGTATGAAGTTAACATCAACCAATACTTTAATATTGGGAAATCTAGCAATATCTCAGTGGAGATCCACTAAACTTCTCAGCATTAGCTTCCAAAAGGACTCCATATAAAATTGTCACCTTGGTAAGACACTGATGGCCTGGAAATTATTGTCTAGAAGTGAAATTTAAAATTTGACAGTGATAGTGATAGGTTTTTAGAAAGAAATCATTATTAATATAAAAGATTTTTAAAAATAAGAAGGGGCCACGATAGCAATATGAAGAAAAAAAAATGATTTTCCAGTTCCAACTGGTGATGTCAAAACATGAAGGCTAATTTTTTATATGCAAAAACCAACTTAGAATTAAAGAAAAAAAGAATTATGAATATTAGTATCATAATTCTTGTTACTTTAAAGATATGGAATAAAGAATTTTGAAGCAAAATATGCAGAATCATGTATCTTCCGTGAAGCTGAAGAAAAGAAAACTAAGACACAAACTTTGAATTTTCCTTTATGATTGTTTCCCAACAATCAACATATCCCTACCAACCAAGCCTTATCCAACATTTTACTTGGCTGTGAACAGTAAAATTCTGTTTGGTTACCATGAAAACTGAGGAGAAAATAAGAGAAAATTCACTAGAATCTCATAAGGGCCATAACTAATGAACTCACCTTGACCAAGCCAAATTCCCACCCCAAACTCAACTGGGTATCTTTATTTCCCAAAGACCCAAAACTCAAAATTCAGAATCACCCATTTCCTTATCCAAATGGGTTAGCTCAGGAGTCAGGACCCTTCAAAATCTCAAATTCCCTCAACTTTCCCAGCAACCAAACAAAACAAAGGAGAAAAACCAGAGGAAATGTACACACCGTTTGTTGAATTCCAGAAACATAAATGGCCTCGGAGCAAGTACACTGTCCGGGACAGAGAGCACCGGCAGTGACATCAACAAGAACCGAAACTGTCATCTCCTCCGCAATCCAGTGAACACAGAGCGGAAACAGCAAGTGAAACAGAGGCCTGAGCTCCCTCAGTCCGGTCTTGGACCCCATTTCCTTCTTCTCCAACCCTCGTCGTTTTCTCAATCAAGTTTCGATTTTTAGCTCCGATTACGAACGGTAACTAAAATTCAACGTATTTATAGGATGAGAAATGGACTGGTTGGTGGGTGGTTGGTGAGGAAACGGAGCTCCGGTGGAGTATATAAATATGGGTAAAAAAGCGGGAGCTGGAAATAGGAGCGTGTGCGAGCGTGAGCCGGCGTGTGTCGTCGCGAGGTCGTCGCGTGGTGTGGGCTTGTGAGCTTGTGCTTCGACCCTTTTTCTCCTCTGCGTGTCAATGGCGAATCCGAGCTGGCTTTGCGGCGCTGAGCCTTTAGAGCATTTCTTGCAAACAATTGTTCTGTTTCTATTTTAAGAAAAATAAAGGATAATTTGAATAACGTGGTGCAATTATTTTTCTATTTTTATTATTGTGTGTGTCGTGAGATACTTGCAAACTTATTATAACGATTTTATTGATAGTTCATATATATATAACGGTTTTATTGAAACATGACACTTATTTTCATACAGATGCAATATCATCTTCTTACTTAGTTATGTAATGGTTTACATGAGTTTCTACTCATGCTTTCAAGAAAATGATAGTGATAATGAACGAAATACATAAATGATAATACAATTTAGCAATCATACCTACTCGAAATTCACGACAAAAGAATTCATACTAATTATGGATCTCAAAAGTAACAACAACCCCCATGAAAATTGACAATGTAATACGAGTCCAAATAAAGTGAAAAATGGGCAAGTGATCCTAACTGACGTGCAAGTCGTGAGGCAAGTCAACAAGAGTTCATCATGGTCGTGCCAAGGCCATCAATATTGTTACTACGCAAGAATATGTTTTACCCAATGCGACACGCCAAATAGATGGATCTTGATCTCTTGGTTCGATCTGTAAGTCCATAAATAATTTAAATAACTTATAGAAACGTGCATGATGCGCAATTTTCATCTCGTAGCTCGGAGATTGTGATTGTGGTTTATCCCACTAGTTACGTCATGTTATTAAAATGCAAAAAATTGGTGATTCTAACACCTAAAGTTTAAAATTTTCATCCCACATGCATTATTAGAAGCTCAAATTAATAGTCAACCAAAAAAAATATTGACCGATTTTTTACTTAATCTATAAATCAAGCTAAACGAGAAGATGACATCGTTAAATTTTATTCATGCTCGTGTTAATAAATTTAAAGGAGCGAACGATTCATTAAATCTCGATTTTTGTAATGAGGTGTCGCAACCTCATTGTCCAATTAGTCTTGATCAAACATTTCTTGACTTATAGGCAATGCTCTCCCAAAAAAAATACTAACTAAAATGCAAACATTTTACTCATTTGAATTTCTCATAAAGTACATATATAAATAAAATGCTGATGTCAGCTGAAAGTTTAGTTGCCAACCAAAAAATATTGGTGACATGTGTGGAGAAACATGGTGGAGGTGGCTTCAAAGAACCATAAGAAGCAATTTTTTTATTTTTTTTATTTTTTTCTTCTTAAAGCTAAATCAAAAGACAATAAAAATGACATAAAGTGGCCAAGTGGATTGGATTGGGTTTAAAAATATTAGTGAATTACAAGTGAAAAGTGCAAGTCAAGCCAAGCCATCCATCTATCCACAAACCTTTGAGGATATTCAAGGGTCAAGGCTCCATATATATATGATCCATGCACTCACAAATATATGATGAATCATGATTTATAATGTGAAGTGGAGCCACCACACATGCCAATATTCTCCTTCAAATAATATATATCAAAAACTGAATTGGGAGACAAACTTTTTACGAAAATGTATTAGTAGAGAACGATCAAAATTTGTTTGTGGACATCGAACGAAGTTTGTTTTATGTGCTCGCATTTGATCACCGTGCGTAAGTCTTAATACATATAACATTTATAAACAATATAGTAGCTCAGAGTAACATAGTCGTCACATTTGACTTGCCCATTTTATAGACCACGACTTTTAATCATTGCATGTACGTACATACATTTTTTGCAATGGAAATATCGATAAATTTAATAAGTCAGTGCCACATCACTAACTTCCATTGACATAAAACTGCTACTAATTTTAAATCTTGTATGGTTTTTAGGTACAAAGTAGTGATGCAACAACCCACATGCTATAATTCCTTTTTTTTACATGGTTCTTTAATGTGAAACACTTGACAAATTGTAATTTGTCCTAATCATCAATAAACTAGTTGATGTCTTATTTACCATCCATTGATAAATTATCTTGTACAATAGAAATGATTATAAAAGATTTGAGACAAATAACAATATTTTTATGTGTGCGATATTTTCTTCTCCGCTTTGCGGAAAATTGTTTGTTGATATTTTCAAATGTTAAGTGAATTGCACTAATTAAATCCACCTTCAGTGTGAAATCAGAAAAAAATTAATATGTGTGAGAATGTGTTTTGTACCTCAACCTAAGAATATTTACAATAAAGCTCTTAACTGTGATAGATAGAGAGTATTTAGAAAGTCTAATATAATCAAGAAAAAATTTCTAAATACATCAAATTTGAACATTTATGATGATCCTCCAATTAAGTCTAACCGGACTATGTGAACCATGAGCCAATCATGTAAACTACCGCATTGGGCTACTTGTACATGAAGTTAAGCTACCCGGCCAGATTGACCTATAAAATAATATACATAACTTTATTTTATAAGAGTTGACATTCATTTTTTTAGTTGACATACGAGTCTACTACATAAAATGGGTTAGAAAAAAATCCAATCATTGGCTTCAATCCATGAAGTCTAGGTCAAGATCATTATGGTGACCAGAAAAAAAGCAAGAGAGAAATGAGGATATAGAGAATTGTGGGACTCCAAATCATAAAGGGGCCGACCACAAGGTTAACCACAAGGCAATGCTCTTAACTTTGTGGTCAGACCCCTAAGGGATGGTGCAATGGTCAAGACACACATCTCCATGTAAGGTCGCGGATTCTAACCTTATTACGTCGGGTGAGATGAAGTTTAATGTTTATAGAGGAGATGTACCCCTATTATGTAGCTCAATTAGTTAGTTTAAAAAAAATATATCATAAACGCCATGGTCCATGACAAACACACACACACTTGACATAACATTAAGATTCCTAAATTACAACCCCCTCTAGAATAAGACAGCCTTGAGTATTGACTTTTAATTCATTTTTTAGGCAACAAAAATGAGCAAACATTGGCATATTATTGGTTATAATTGTGTATAAATGATCAAGACTAGTTCTCTTCCTTGTACTCGCTTCGTACAAAAGTCGCAAAGATACAAATATCAAGTCCGAAATGAATTTCTACACTCATCAAACTTCATTGTCAGGCTGATAATGAATCCATACGCAGCATCATCCTAATAATACAGATACAGAAGCATATACTTTGTGAACTTTGTTTCATGTTTTAAGTGAACTTATTAAAGAAACAGTCCATGAGTTCTATCTCCATCTAGCTCCTCTTCCTACGAAGACGCCTCCTGAGAAGAAAACAAGACGATAGAAAGATGTCAATATATCAGAAACCTAGCTGAAGGAACAAGAGTCAAGCCCTATACGTTAAAAAAATCTAGGTGTGACGTAATAACAGAAATGTTGATGTATTGAGTTTCCATATTTTGGGGGTGAAGCTCCTGTCCATGAGATCTATATGGGAAAACAAGAAACAAAGGAATATATTGACACAATATTCAACCAAGGCTCGAGTCAACCAATTTCCGGAGCACCAGACAGGGCATGAATACACGGAACATCGTGAAACGGATCAATGATTCATCAACTCCATAACATACCAAATATGACAGTAGTCACAGTACTTTATGGAGTGCCAGATTCGGTTTGGCCAAATAGCACGAGAAAGAAAAACAACAATGGAAGATTCACACAAACAGTAGAATTCTTGAAAGCCATTGTGTAGCAGCAAACCAACATAGCATATGAAGAAAAGAAAAATGGACTCATCCAATTGCTGCTACATCCAGTTGTTTAGAAATCAGTGTCAGCTTGACAACAATGGTGGAAATATTGGAAAACTACTTGCATGAATTACAAAATTTTATTATTATATGCCATTAAACCACTCCAAATTCTTACTATGGGGATATACTTTCCAGCAGGTTACAGCAATGTGTCCACAAATTTACCAATAAATAAGTTAATTTGATAACCAGAACATATTGCCTCCTATACAGAGAATGAGTACCTTAAGTCCTCTTTGAGCTCACTATTATCTCAGTCACACATTCTTGAGTAAGATGATAAATTAAACTACTCCACCTGGCCAGTTATAGCTGCTTCCTCATCGTCAGCATCAAATTCCTGTTCTACAGCTTTTACCTGTAAATGCAGATGACATTCTTAAGTAATTGATAAAACAGAAGAACATCTGCATTTTCAAAAATAGATGACTAACCAGTAGAAATTATTGTGAACACAACACAAAGAACACTAGCACAACAGTTGAAAACGTATCAACTGAATACATGCACAGACACCATACTCAAATTTACCGAGTGCGTACACCGCCACAGAGCAGAAGAGAAAAGAAATGACTTGCACATTATTAGACTATGTCTATCTTTTTCTAACGCCATGACACACACCAATGTAACTATTAAGTGTAACACACAAAGAGGAAAAGTGAAATGATGTATCCACAAACAATGAATGAGGAATGGAATCACTTAACACTGGTTTAGTATTTCTTAGTTTCTCACAAATTTTTAAGGCCATTGAATTTCTCAAACAAACCCACCTTTCTTTCTATTGTTTCCCGAAAGGATTATCTAGTTTACAGCAAGCTCCTTGTGTTAAACTACAATATGTAAAACAATGTTGCACCCACAAATCTTATAGAAAAGTACTGAATTTGTAATTGTAGAGCTTGTATTAACTAATGGGTTTCGTCACGCACAGTATATGTTTCATGCATTCTTTATGTGCAAGTGTAACTGAGACTCTTTGCATCATCAGGTGAAACAAATCAAAAGCATATATTCCTAGCTCTCAGATATCAGTACAAAGATTTGAGATGCGCATTGACACAATAACAGATAAATTACCCTGCTCTCTCTCTCACAAGCGCGTGCACACACCCACACACACAAAGTAAATGGTTCATATGATCTATCCAGTTGGGACTGTGGAAGAAAAAAGGAAAACATTTATCCACGCAGCTGGTGGTAAGCTGCAGCAATATCTTTATGTACAAGTCATCTAATCTATTAAACAACCCTACAAGCATGAAGTAACAAAAAAAATACAGTTTTTGAAAACAAAGGTTATGATTATTAGGTCAACAACTGTTTTACCTCGGGCACATAATGCATTAGCATATTTTCAATTCCAGACTTCAAAGTGACAGATGAGCTGGGGCAGCCACTACAGGCTCCTTGCATTTTCAACTTGACTATTCCACTTTCGCTGGAGTAAGCAAACAAAAAATGATCAAATTTTAAAAATCACAAATGGCAACAGATTTTCTATAAATTCATAATTATAAAATGGAGGATGGATAAGAACCTACAGATCAAACCCCCTGTACTCAATGTCCCCACCATCGTCTTGCACTGCAGGACGGATACGAGTCTCCAACAGCTCTTTGATCATTGCAACAGTTTCCGAATCATCCTGAAAGAGGAAAAAATCATTGTCTAAAAAATGGTTTCACACATTTAAATTACTGGATATAATTTTTCCTTCTAAATGCAATTGCATTGTCTATATTCAGTTAAAATTGTCAGCAAATAAGCTATCTACAGCTCTCTCTGTTCTTACGATGTAACATCATTTTACATCAATAATTTCTATTTAGATTCATGATAGATCAAAAAGGGTTAAGAAGACTCATATAGTCAGTCATGTCTGAAATTGTACATTTTTTTAAACAAGGGATAAGAATTTTATTAACAAGCAAAAGACATACAAGAAATTATTAAACATTGACTGATATTGATGACACTGCCATTGTATATTTGATATTTGAACAAATTTAATTCACGAATCTATAAATTTGAATGTTCATTCCAGGTAAAACAAAATAAGTGGAGACCAGAAACAATGGATCCATCTACATTAAGTAAGCTTCAACAATTTGAAAGAGCAAAATAAGTAAAAGGTGAAGACGGACCTCATGAATAGCTGTGTCCATGGACGCGGCCGTAGCTGCGTCTAGAAAGAGAGGCTGTCCAGATGAATAGAAGTCCATAATTGCAGCAAAGACTTCAGGCTTTAGAAGATCCCAAGAAAAATCGTCTGACTTGGTCACAGTAACAAAATCAGAACCGAAGAAGACACGAGTAATCCCTGTACAGAGATGATCAGATTAGTCAAACTCTTCACTTCAGCACTCAAAACAAATTCAGTTGGTGGGTAGGTTGCCAACAATATCGTTAGTACATCATATGTCTTCAACTATTACATGAGTAATTCAGAAGATTGGTTGAGTTGTTTGTTTTAAAGGTAAACCTATATTCGTATTCCTTTTCTCACACCACCATTATAGTCAGTGACGATCAAGACTATTCTTCTAATACATCCCTATCAATGATATCCTAACCCACTACCTCTACCTATGTCAATCAACAACCAGCATTCCACATTTCCCCCAACGATGAGAACCAAACTACTCATGATCACTAATTTGATTGAACAATGAACATTACAGAATGACAACTGCTTGGATGAATTTAATGTTCAAAGGACAGAGATGTGGACTACCATGCTTAATCTTCAAATTGCTCCAAGAAATTTCTCACAAATGCTATAATTAACGAAGGGTATTTATACTAAAACTTCATAAGCAAGCCAAAAAATAAATAAAGACCAAGCTATTTCAAAAAATTGGGGTCAGTTACATGAATCCTATAGCATAACTTATTCGGAACTTCTATTTGTATTATCCTCCTTCACTCCATCTTTTCTAATGTTACCTATTTTGATAATTCATGTGTTATCATGTCCTTCCCTGAGAGCATCCACAATGGTGTGTAATGTGAGTGTAATAACCTCAAAAGTGGTGCATATTGTTGTCTATTTTGTGACTGTAATACATATTATGCATTTAATATATATTACACATAGTAGAATGATTACATTTAACACTTGCCAATTTGTTCTACAAATGAAATAAAAAAAATACATGTGATAACATGAAAATAATAATAAGTTAATATGATTTTTTTTTTATTGTGGGGCCAGCCGATTATACCTGAAGAGTATAAACCATTATGAAGATAGGTTTAATAGAAGTAATATATGGTGTGCATTTATAGACTCATGCTATTATCTCTTTAGAGGATAAACTATAGGAGATGCCCTAAAAGAACTTTCCACACTAACTTAGCAGCACACCATTTTAGTTTCTCCTAACGGAATTCTCTCAATTTTCCTTATGGGGTTGCTATATTCTCATTGTTATACGATTCCAAACCACTTAAGCAGTTTTCTTTTATCTTATCCTTAATTGAAGCCACCCTTATTCCATATATCGTAATACCTTCGTTTGTAGTGTTACAAAATCGCCCAAGCATTCTTACCTCTGCCACCTCGATCTTATGGCTTTTGAGCCTAACAAATGCACAAATGAAATATAATCCCAGATAATAATAGCATGTTGCATTGACATTAACTTACCATCGATGCCATAAAGAGCTTTGGCCAATGGAGAGTTCATCGCAGCTCGCGCATTCGGAAAATCTGCACTCCCAACTTCCATGACTGGCTTGCCAGGATAGAACATGAGTGAGGAAGGATTGGGCGTTGATTGAGTTTGTATAAACATAGACCTCCTCTGCCCTGCACAAAGCATCATCACCAACAAAACCATTCAAATCTCTCTACTTTCCCAGACCTCAACCAACACAGAAACAAAATAGGAGGTAAGCATCAAGATCATGTAAAACCCAACAACCATAATTTTTGTCCGTGACCAATACGAAAATCAGATTCAAAATAAACACGAAGATAACAAAAAAAAAAAAAAAACAGCGTACCTCCAAAAGGGGTCCATTTCGAGGGAGGAGAAAATGGGGAATATTTTAGGGGTTTGAAATCTGGGAAAGTGCTACGGTTCTCCAGAAACGATGAGGAGGTTGCAGAAGCGAAAAATTGGCGGCGAGAAGAGGAGAGGACATTGTTTTCTGAGGAAAGTTGCGATCTTTGTTGGCGTGATAGAGCTCGCGCCACCAATCTTCCTATTCCACTCATGTTCTCAGATGGATTCAACTGTCAGCGATGGGATGCCTAAAAATTGGTAGTCGACCGAACTGATGGGCTTCGATGTGGTTTGGGATGAATATGGGTTTAGGCTAAAAAGAGAGCCCAAATAACGTGGAGCCGTGGAGGTGAGTAGACTCGTCTAAATTTGACAGGTCAAACATCGATACTACGTAACTCTAAGTGCTTGTTTGGTAACTCGGGTGTCAAAAGGTCTATCGAGTAAAATGAGGTAAAATGTCTGTAAGTTTTAATAGACATTTGATATATTGTTTGGCAAAAATTTATGGTAATAGAGGTTTAAAAACGTATTTTTATGAGATGATTGTTTGGTAAGAATAGAGTGAAAGGTATT
>JAYMTH010000688.1:0-18703 GCA_036897465.1 Pelargonium australe
TTTCTAGTACTATAAATGTAGAACTTCACAAATCAATAAATCAATCTCTTCCACTGCTACATTTATTTTGCTCTCTGACATTTCTGCAATTGTTTTTAATAACCAACAGAAACTATGCCATTTGATGATAATATTATATCGAAAATGATTAGTACATACATGCATGTATATTGCATGTAGGCTGACGTGGACTAATCAAAACCACACATGTCTCCTGCATTGAAAGGGGATGAGGCGGTACCATGACAGTTTTTGGAGAGAGAAAGAATGATTATGTGATTAATAATGCGTCTCGTCAGTCTACATTTAATATACACGCATGTAAGTACGTGCAAGGATACTCCTCCATATTTTATAGACTGACGTGAGGTGTTGTAATGAACTTTGTATTCTGAAGATAATTGCTATATATATCTACATGAATGATATCATTTGTCAGTATTTGATTTTAGCAGATTCTTTTGTGGCCAAAATTTGTAGCGTATTGTTGAGGTTATGATCTGTTGTTTTTTTGTTGTGTTTTGAATTTTTTTTACACCAACTTGCCCATTCTGTCTGCCCACAAAAGTTAAGTCAGCTTTTGAAATATTTTCTGTTTAAATTCATTACACATTTTGTTTGATGAACATGTAGTAATGATTGGTTCTTTTTGTACTAGATAATGTTGTGCAAAGAACATCTTTACCTACTCCACTTTGGTTGACCTCAGGCCTTGAGGAGGTACATCTCGTAACGACGACAGTGCATGAAAATTTATAAATTTGGGTGGTCATTCAACGCTTAACACGTGTATATGAGAAGTCGAGTCTCGTTTTATTTTAGTTAAAAGAAACTCTTAACGTGCGTGATGATGCTCAGTTAAGCACATGATTCATGCGCCACTAACATATAGTAAAACTAAAAGTAACGACATCACGCAGCCAAAGACGATAAGTGTTGACTCTCCCTTACAACATCGACTTGACATGCCGAAACACTATAGCTAGTTGTCACCTACAACCAAAAGGAAGAGCTACTTGGTTGTCGGTGCTAGCTATTGCGTAGCATAGAAGATTTCTCTAGGAGATTCAAATGCTTGACATCATATTCGATTCAATGATGACATCATCACCCGCTATGAGTATAATTAAATACTCTTTCTTAAATAAAAAGGGGTTAATGGTTTTTTAGTTGATGATTCTAACATTCATATTCTATATATCCTCTCTAAACTGTTAGTGATTAGTGTTGGGTCATTTTTCAAATTCTTTTCAGGCCCAAACACCCGATCAGTGTTTAAAAATTTACATATTTCTTCCACGCCATTCCTATCACGGCACACAAATTGCTATAATGGTCATGACATTTCAAGAAAACTTTACAATTATATTTGATTAAAAGTTTCAGTTTGATCCGTGATGTTTTAATCCAATTTGCTCCTCTAATTTATTTTATTCAAAAAATGTTTTTGAATTTTCGAGTATTGCCCCAATTTAGTACATAAATTTTGTTTTGACCTAAAATTGACTCTGAACTTTCACATGTTGATCCTATTTTAGTCATAAACTTTGGTTATAAGCTCTAATGACAATGACAATTTTACATCAGTATGTAAAAGTTCAAGAATCATTTCGAGCCAAAACAAAATTTTGGGGCAATGTTGGGACAAAACAAAAGGTTGTCTAGAATCTTGAATTTTGAGGTGACAAGTTGCAATTACATGTCAATGAATTAGAGCACCGTTTTGCTACCAATTGACACTTGTCACAAGTTTCCATATACACATACACCAGCATGCATGACCCTTCTTTCAATCCTCAGATATTTTTCATGTATGCCATCTTCAACAAAGCTCTGCTCTGCAGAAATTATATTAGAAATAAGCTAAACATGACACTGATAACAACAGCTACTACTAGTACTAGTCCTAGTGCTCCAGCCATAGACAATGGCTGCCTCTTGGTGGGTGGCAAGGTGGTGCTCACTTCTGTCCCTCCCAACGTCCTTGTCTCTCCGGCCACCGCCTCCGCTTTCGTCGGTGCCACCTCGGCCTCCCCTTCTTCTTACCATGTCTTCAACCTTGGAACTCTTCAGTAAGTACTTTAATTATGTCTGCACTCAACATTTCCTTTTATGCATGCTAGCTTGTCTATGTCATGGTGCTCACATATGTTTGGTTAGCAAATTTTTTGAATATTACTATGGAAGATGTTAGGGCTCCAGTTTTGTAGAAACTTCTCTCAAAACTGAAAAATTTGTTCAGTCACATAGTTTTAATGGAAAGTAGATAATTGTTTTCCTATTTGCCAAAATAGCAATAGAAAATTTTACAACTAAATAGGATTTCTAAATTTTTTCATAGAGAATATAAAACGTAATAAAACTGTGTAAAGAACTAACTTAACTAAAAGTTTAAAGTGATAGTTGAAGATTCATCCCCTCACTTTAAAACCTATTTTTGCATGGTATCGGAATGGATTTTGATCCATATTTGGCTAGAAGGTGGCATGGTTATGTCCCTAATTACACGTGAGGGGGATGCCGATTTAAAAAGTTTGAGCTCACACATAAAAAAAATGTGTGACTCACACATGAGTGATGTAGTGTAGAAAGTAAAGTGGCTTAACATAATGCATAATAGTGTAAGTGACGATCCACCTCAAGTCAAGTCATTGTATAACATAATGCATTATGCATAATAGTGTAAGTGGAAGCCCACTTCATTGTATGAAGTCCACTTATGAAATTTAACAAACTGAAAACGGAAATAGAAAATGTAAATAACTGTTTTAATTTCTTCAACTAAACGGGCCCTTAGGCTTGCAATGATTTTAGCTATATGATCCAAAATAAATTCATGAATTGATTTTGTTGGGTTTCTACATGCAGAAAATGCAGGTTCATGTGTCTCTTTAGAGCAAAAATATGGTGGATGATACCAAGAGTAGGAGATTCCGGTAGTGAAATTCCACTGGAAACTCAGTTTCTTCTCTTAGAAATGAGAGGAGAGTCTGTACAGTTGCAAGATGTTCACAACTCTTCAAGATTTGATCCATCTGCTTATAAAAACACAACCTACATTCTTTTCTTGCCGGTTTTGGATGGACAGTTCCGGGCAAGTTTGCAAGGAACTCCTGCAAATGAGCTCCAGCTTTGTGTGGAAAGTGGTTAGTTCTTTATTTCTTCAAATTCAATCTGTTGTGCTCTGAAGCTGAATCTTGATGAGTTTTGTTCTTCTTTTGTTGAATACTTACAGGAGACACAGATGTCCAGACCTCGCGAGTACTCGAAGCTCTATATGTCAATTCAGGCAGCAACCCATTTGAGCTAATCAAGAACTCTGTCAAGTATGCATAATCAACTTTGCTGATTTTAGCTCGATTTTGTAAATTTGAGTTGTTGATCTCTATGGGTTTATGGTGTAGGATACTGGAGAAACATAAAGGTACAATCACTCGAATTGAACACAAGAAGGTACTTGATGTGTAAGTATCATAACAATGGATCCTATTAATGTTTCTTCAACTAATCTCTTGTTGCTCGATTGACTTTTAGATCCCCGAACACTTGAACTGGTTCGGATGGTGTACTTGGGATGCATTCTACAGAAATGTCAATCCGCAAGGAATCTTTGATGGCCTGCAAAGGTTTGTAATGTTTTCGTGCATTGATAGTTTTGTTACTTCGATTAAGATAGTAGCCTGAATGTTTTTTGCTGCTTTATTAGCTTCTCGGACGGAGGCTGTCCACCAAAATACCTTATCATTGATGATGGATGGCAAGAAGCTGTAAATGAATACTGTAAAGGAGAGGATCTGCCTATTGCAGGAGCAAAGTGAGTGTTTTCTTTTCGACGGAACGAGCTATAATTCGAATTTTGTTTGCCATACGTGACAAATTGTAAATCAGTATGCTGGCATTTTCTGTTGTCCAATAGGTATGCACCAAGATTGGCAGACATCAAAGAGAACAGAAAGTTCAAAAACTCAAACCCGAACAGCAAATGCAACAATCTGCGCGAGTTTATTCGAGTCATCAAAGAGAAATATGGATTGAAGTAAGCTAAAAATGTGGAAGGTTGGATTTGACTTGATGATATGAAACTTATAATTAGATATCGATTCGATGCAGGTATGTGTACATGTGGCATGCTTTAACAGGCTATTGGGGAGGGGTCCTTCCAACATCCGAGACAATGAAGAGATACAATCCGAAGATGGTTTATCCGATTCAGTCTCCGGGAAACATAGGCAATCTCAGAGACATTGCTATGGACTACTTTGAAGAATATGGTATTTGGCTAGTAGACCCCAAGAAAGTTTATGATTTTTACAACAATCTCCACAGCTATCTTGCAAGCTGCGGTGCAGATGGAGTGAAAGTAGATGTCCAAAACGTTATGGAAACGTTAGGTTCTGGTTATGGCGGACGGGTCACATTGACTAAACAGTATCAAGAAGCACTTGAGCAGTCTGTTGCAAATAACTTCAAAGACAACAATCTTATATGCTGCATGTCACACAACACAGAGAGCATTTACAGGTACTGAATTCAATGGTATGTGTACATATATAACACTAGGGAAGCACATAACCGAGTGTATCTGTGCACGTACACAGTTCAAAGGCGAGTGCAGTAGCAAGAGCATCCGAGGACTTCATGCCTAAAGAACCCACATTTCATACCTTGCACATTGCTTCTGTGGCTTTTAACAGTCTTCTTCTAGGGGAGATTGTGGTGCCAGATTGGGACATGTTCATGGTAAACCCTTACTTGAGCCACAAGTCATATGAACATTCGAATTTTATAGCCCATTTCTAGTTTGATTCACAGGGTTTGTACTTTGTATGTCAGAGCACACACGAAACTGCTGAGTTCCATGGTGCGGGGAGAGCAATTGGTGGATGTGCAGTATATGCAAGGTTAGTTCAGCAACTCTAAACCATTTAGTTATTTACCATTTGTACTTAGAGACTGATCTTTATATGATTACAGTGACAAGCCTGGACATCATAACTTCAAAATCCTCAAAAGGCTAGTATTGCCTGATGGTTCTATCCTTAGAGCTAGACACGCTGCGCGGCCTACACGAGACATTCTATTTGCAGATCCAGTCATGGATGGTAAAAGGTGAAGTTTTGTTCATACTTGTTGTCTTCATTATCAATAGCCTATAGTTAAGTACCTTTGGATGCTTAGAATTCATTGCTGTCCTCTGTGTAGTCTAATGAAGATATGGAACTTGAACATGTTGTCCGGGATCATCGGTGTCTTCAATTGCCAAGGTGCGGGAAGTTGGCCAATGAAGGAAAAGGTTCAAGAATCGCCTCTTACTGCTTCTAAGCTTCCACCCATCTCGTGCCAGGTCAGTCCTCTTGATGTTGAGTATCTCGAACAAGTAGTTGGTGACAATTGGAATGGGGATTGCGCGGTATATGCATTCAATTCAGGTTCACTTTCAAGATTGCAAAAGAAAGGGAGTCTTGAAGTCTCCTTGAGAACTCTAGAATTTGAAATATTCACCATTTCTCCAATAAGGGTTAGTGAAACAACCACTTGATCTTTTAGCTAGTTCATTTTTTGTGATGGGAATGATCTGATGTGAAAAATGTGTATAGGTGTTTGGTGAGGACCTTGAGTTTGGTCCTATAGGGTTGGTAGACATGTACAACTCGGGCGGGGCAGTGCAAGATGTAAACTGCATCACCGATCCTACGAGCTGCACGATAAACATCAAAGGGAGAGGATGTGGGCGATTCGGATCCTATTCGAGTGTTAAACCAAAGTGTTGCTTGGTGGATGGGAGGGAGGTTGATTTTGCATACAACATTGAAGATGGGATGTTGATTGTTGAAGTACAAGGTGAGTGCAGTGTTAGAGAGATTGGATTTGTGTATGGCGCAGACTTGTGAAGCAAGTAACTCTATATGGATTGGTTAATGAGTGGCCCAGATTTTGTAGATGCATTGTTGGTGGTGCAGTGGCATATATTTAACATGTGCTTTTTATTTCACAATCCAAGTCATTGCCACGTCAGTTTGGACCTGCTCTCATCCAAATCTACTGTTTTCGAGAACTCCACGTTATTTAATTCTCATATGAGCTAGAAGACTCCAGATTCGCACGTAACAACGTCCTTGATTTCAGTTTCCAATCAGTTATGCTTGATTTTTACTTCATCTTCAATTTTTTATTTATTACTATAAATTAATGGGCGAAAATCTTTCAGGATAAGAAAACATAGCACGAAAATATATTTTAAAAAAAAAAAAAAAAATGTAGCTACAACTTCAAGCATAGAGCTAGTTCAGCTGAGCATGATGTCAGCTACACGCCTACACGTCGGACCATTTTCATGGGAATAGTTGACTATTTTTGAGTCATCATTCAATGTTTATGTCCTGATATTGATATTGATATTGATAAATATTTTAGAACAAAACGCACTTTGTTATTGCCGATTGTTACTATAAATACAAGACAAGGGACTGCCCATTTCTGGTGATCATGTCACTGCTCTTCAACTTCAATTCTTTGTTGCATCGTTCTCTACATCTGCGTAGACCTGTACCCACTTTCTCTTGTTCCTCACTTCTCGCTGTTCCTAAAAACCTAAGTGCCACACCAAGATTTGTATCAGAAATGACAATCTCAGCTATGCCCACCATTGAAAATGGGTGTCTCATGGTGGCTGGCAAGGTGGCGCTCTCTAAGGTCCCTCCAAATGTCGTCGTCTCTCCGGCCGCTTCCGGCTCCGCTTTTCTCGGCGCAACCTCACCTTCCCCATCTTCTCGCCTTGTCTTCAACCTTGGACTTCTTCGGTGAGTCTCTCTCTTATCGCTGCCTCAACAATTCAGTTTCAGTGCTTTTTGTGTTAAATTAATTAGAGAAAGCTCAGATTTTTGCAGCCCTCAAAACCAAACCTTACTTGTTCTATATATTTAGAAATGATTCTAGTTTGGGTTTAAAGAATTTCAGTCATATCTGTATCTCTCTTGAATTGGGTGTTTGAGAAATTAGTCAAAATGGTGAACTAATGACCTAGGCTAGCTTGGGACAATGAGGACAACAAATATTTATATGATCTTGGGAAAGCATATGGGATTTTGCAGCTTGTTTCTTATGGATTGTGTTCAAATGGTGTATGGGCATTACAGGCAATGCAGGTTCATGTGCCTCTTTAGAGCCAAAATTTGGTGGATGATACCACGTTTTGGAAATTCCGGAAGTGAAGTTCCATTGGAAACCCAATTGCTTCTCCTAGAAGTGAAAGAAGAGTCTGCCCTGGATGATGGGACCTCTTCTGGGACATCATCTACTGAAAACACCTTGTACATTCTTTTCTTACCTGTCTTGGATGGACATTTCCGGGCAAGTTTGCAAGGAACTTCTGCTAATGAGCTCCAATTCTGTGTCGAAAGTGGTTAGTTTGCGGTTCCTAATGTAACTTTTCAGAGGTTTTATTTGTTATGCTCATATCTTGATCTCTTGTAATTTTGTTGCTGTTGTTGTTCACTCTTTCAGGAGATGACAGTGTCCAGACCTCACAGGTGCGCGAATCGGTATATGTGAATTCAGGGGATAACCCTTTTGAGCTCATTAAGAATTCTATCAAGTATGTTTTCTACTCTAATTATAATTCTCTGGCTTCAATGTAATTTCATTACTAATTTGAGTTGGCAAATGGAATCTCATGCTCCCAAATGTTTTATGGTGTAGAATACTGGAGAAGCATAAGGGTACATTCCATCACATTGAAAGCAAGAAGGTACTCACTACTCAATAAGTCCAAATGCTGAAATCTGAACAATAATGACTGATGAACTGATATTTTGTGATTCAATTACAAGATCCCTGCACATTTGGACTGGTTTGGATGGTGCACTTGGGATGCCTTCTACACAGATGTCAATCCTCAAGGAATCAAAGAGGGCCTTCAAAGGTAAAATGACAGTCATATATAAAAACTTCTTCGGTTTTGGTTATTTGGGGTGGCCTCATTTTCATATAAATATTTTATATGTTTAGTTTCTTGGATGGAGGCTGCTCACCAAAATATATTATCATCGATGATGGCTGGCAAGATACTGTAAATGTTAATGAATCACCGTGAGTATTTCTCTCAGTTTTGAATTAAATTATCCCATATTTTTATCCATTTGCGCCATTTTGTTAATGGGTAAGCTCACTCGTTCTTTCATTGGCCCATAGGTTTTCAACCAGATTGGTAGACATCAAAGAAAACAAGAAGTTCAAGAATTCAGGTGCAGAGCAAACAAGCATCAATTTCCATGAATTTATTGATATCATCAAAGAGAAATATGGATTAAAGTAAGCATACAAACATCAAATTCCAATTCCCTTACCTTTGTGGAGACTGGGTATTTTGTTTTTGCAGTTTTTAATGACAAACTTATGTGTTTATATAGGTATGTTTACATGTGGCATGCTTTAGCTGGTTATTGGGGAGGGGTCCTACCATCATCTGAGGCAATGCAAAAATACAACCCAAAGCTTGTGTATCCCATTCAGTCACCTGGTAACATTGGGAATCTTAGAGATATTGCTATGGACAGCTTGGAGAAATATGGAGTTGGAATTGTAGATCCCCAGAAAATTTATGAGTTTTATAATGACCTCCATGGCTATCTTGCTAGCAGTGGAGTAGATGGAGTCAAGGTAGATGTTCAAAATGTGATGGAAACTTTAGGATCTGGTCATGGTGGACGGGTCACATTGACTAGACAGTATCAAGAAGCACTTGAGCTCTCTGTTGCGAGAAACTTCAAAGACAATAATTTGATATGTTGCATGTCTCACAACACAGACTGCATTTACAGGTATTGAATTGATCAGTATGTAGATGTATTGAATTGAATGGTACGAATATATCAAAGTAGGAAGGTAAAATAGCTGATTGATATTTCACTGTCAGTTCAAAGACGAGTGCAGTTGCAAGAGCGTCCGAGGACTTCATGCCAAGAGAACCCACGTTTCAGACCTTACATATTGCTACTGTGGCTTTTAACAGTTTTCTGATGGGGGAGATTGTGGTGCCAGACTGGGATATGTTTCAGGTAAGAATATGATGTCTTGTACATCTTTACTATTATTTCTGCCCCTGCCACCCATTATTGAGCCATCGTTCTCTTAGCCATAATAACTCATGTCATATGAAAAAAATGATTTTATTTGTTAGCATGGATCTGAAAGTTCTGTAACTCTTATAAGCATCACTTTATTGCTCTGCTTTTCCATTCCAATGACATAGAGTTTGTGGAATCTGAGTGATACTATGTTATTTATTTCAGAGCAAACATGGTACTGCTGACTTTCATGGTGCAGCAAGAGCTATAGGTGGGTGTGCCGTGTATGTAAGGTAAGTCGCACTGTAGTAACTAAAAAGTTATTTTTTTCTGTCTAAAAGGCAGTTCAACTTGTGCCGATTCTGTTTAGTACAATGTGCAATGAAGTGTTTGTGTATGATTTCAGCGACAAGCCCAGTACTCATGATTTTGGAATCCTTAAAAAGCTAGTTTTGCCTGATGGTTCTATTCTTAGAGCGAGACATGCTGGCAGGCCAACTCGAGATTGTTTATTTGTAGACCCCGTCATGGATGGAAAAAGGTACATCATCCTCTCCTCCTCCCCCCTATTCTTAGTGAAATCAGGTTGAGACCATAAATATTTTCATTATATCTTTGTAGTCTGATGAAGATATGGAACCTGAACAAGTTATCCGGGGTTGTTGGTGTCTTCAATTGCCAAGGAGCAGGAAGTTGGCCTTTGAAAGATGGGGTTAAGGAATTGCCCTCCACTTCACCTACACTTCCACCCATCTCAGGTCATGTTAGTCCTTTAGATGTTGAGTTTCTTGAAGAAATGGCCAGTGAAAATTGTAATGGGGATTTCGCGGTGTATGGATTCAATTCAGGTTAATATTTTGCTGTCTCTTGTCTGTATTGTAATGTATGCACCTAAAACCAGCTTCTTGAACTGTGATCATTTTTTTCACACTGCAGGATCACTTTCTACGTTGTCAAAGGGAGGACACGTCAAAGTTTCACTACAAACTCTACAGTTCGAGATATTTACCATCTCTCCAATTAGGGTCAGTGAATCATCCACCTTTCTTTCTTGACGAGTACTTGTTTTTCTATCAAGTGTGAATCATGCCAATATTTTTGTTTTGCGAGTAGGTGTTTGGTCAAAACCTTCGTTTTGCTACAATAGGATTGCTTGACATGTTCAACTCAGGTGGAGCGGTAGAAGCTCTAAGCTGCATCCTCACTTCTCCAGAACACAAAATAAGAATCAAAGGGCGAGGCTGTGGTCGATTTGGAGCCTATTCGAGTGCCAAACCCAAGTTATGTTTGGTGGACTCGAAGGAGGCCGAATTCAAATACGGCGATGAAGATGGATTGTTGACAGTTGAACTCCAAGGTGAATGCAATAGCAGAGATATTGAGTTTGTATACTGAGAGACCATACACAATATAGTTTAAGGATTGATAGAAATGATAATCAAGTTGAGCATTCAGTTGTTGGGTGATATACAAGTCATTATAGGAGTATACATATTATTACCCTTATTTGTTGTTGGGTTGTTCTGCTATAGCATTGAGAAGTGAAAACCCATATTGGTGATATAAAGAAGTTATGAAACATTCATTGACATTTTAGAGGTAATGGTTTAGTGATGGAAACATAATGTTTGTTGTGTTTATTGACTATGTTTCACTTGAGTGTACCAAACTGTCTGTACCTACGAATCCATGTGTTAGTTGCTACTTGAAAAGTTTGGAACCTATGGCAATGGGCAGGGCATTTAGGGCTTGGGCTTGTTCGGGGTGCCTTCTTTTTGGCAACTTTTTGGCTTGCCACATAGGATACAAGCAACTACACGAGCTAACTTATTGTTAAAGCTAATGCTTTGGGTTTGTTCGTGTGCCTTCTCAAATGCACCACATTGTCTTGAGGGTTACGTGAAATTTAGCTCTCAGGATGAAATGTGAGCATATATCCACTATATCCCTTGGGATTGATATGAACTATAAATCTATTTTATTATATTTTAATTATCCATGGAATGGGCCTTATATACATATATGAAAGCCTGTAAAAGATCATAGAAAGGCCCAATATTATCCGGGCATTTTGGACCATCCACAAGATATTTGCCACACCCACACTGGTTTATGTATCCATCTCCTACTCTTCCCAAAACCTCCTCCTCCATTCCATATCCTACTCCATACCCTTATCCTCATCTCTTCCTCCTCCTCTAAACCCTCCCTCAACTCTCAACCATGTCAATGGCTGACTCTTGTCTCCTCTCCCTCCCCTCCATCTTCGCCGCCAAGTCTCCTTCCCCTTCTCTCTCCATCCCTTCCAGACCCTTCAAGCTCCACCTCTCCTCCTCGTTTTCCCCGTCGCTCTCTCTAAAGAAGAAGACCCATTTCTCCTCCATCGTCGCCTGCCTCGCCCAGACCGAGGAAGAGAACACCATCACTCTGGAGCAGGAGGAAGGAGCCGAGGAAGTGGTTTCCGAATCGGAAGGTGAGAGCAGCGGAGAAGGTTCCTTCGAGGACGCGTCTTATCCAGAACCTTCCGAGGATGCCAAGATCTTTGTTGGGAATTTGCCCTACGATGTTGACAGTGAGAATTTGGCCAAACTGTTCGAGGAGTGCGGTGTGGTTGAGATTTCTGAGGTAAAGTTTTGATTTTTATTTGGTTTTTTGTGTGTTTCTGTTTTTTTGGGAATGATGGGTCTTCTGAAATTCGACATGGGTGGTTGTGGTTGTAGGTTGTTTACAACAGAGATACTGATAGGAGTCGTGGATTTGGGTTTGTGACAATGAGCACTGTTGAAGAAGCTGAGAAGGCTGTGGAAAAATTCAATGGTTATGTAAGTTTCTTCCATTTCTTTACCTTCTGAATTCTAAAAAAAATGCTTCAATTTCAATGACCCATGTTGTAGTTGTGTTTAGTGTCAGTCTAAAGTTTGTTTGCAATTCATTAGTGTGGCAAAAACCTGAATAGCTTTATCATAAATATGTGAATGAATATGATATGCATTGAAATTCATGACGAATACTCTTGAGGATAATATCATTTGTGTTTTCTTCCAAGTTAGTATACTTGATATATCATTGTTTTTGTTTCATGTTTTGTATAGTTGAACACATTTAATAAGTTCTGACATGTCCACGTGATTAGACTTTTTTTTTTTTAATGTTAGGACTTTGGTAATCTACCTAGAATATTCTGTTAATTATGTTGCTTAGTTCTGAGACTTGTTAATATGCCATTAACTTATTATCAAGTTGTGTAAGAATTAAGTTTGCATTTCCAACAGGATATGGGTGGGAGGACTTTGACTGTTAACAAAGCTGCTCGAAGAGGAGAACGTGTGGAACGCCCTCCCCGCTCATTTGAGCCTTCATTCAGAATTTATGTCGGTAACCTCCCATGGACTGTGGATAATGCTCGCCTTGAACAGATTTTCAGTGAACATGGTAAGGTGGAGGATGCTCGTGTAGTTTACGACAGAGAGACTGGTCGTTCCCGTGGTTTTGGCTTTGTTACAATGGCCGAAGAGAGTGAAATGAATGATGCCATTGCAGCTCTTGATGGACAGGTAACTTGATTGTGCTTTATTTTTCTACCTGAACCCAAACTTTAAACTAGGAAGTTTGTTAGGAATCTGTTTATTATGTATTTACAATAATATTTGGGTTGTTGCAGAATCTTGAGGGGAGGTCCATCAGAGTAAATGTTGCCGAACAAAGACCAAGGAGCTTTTGATCTACCTGATATAGGTGCAATGTCATTTGTGGTTTCCCTCTGCATCTTTTTTCTCTTTTCTCAAATGAGAGTTTTAACTTCGATTTTGGTTGCCATTATGTAAGATTTTTATTAGGAGTTGCATGCTTTTCTAAGTATGTTATTCACACCCTATTCCTTATAATTTGATGCTCTAGTTGGTATTAATTTATAGCTTCTCGGGCTCTCTGTGCAGTTTCCATTTCATTTTATATTTGCTGTGGTTGTGATGGCTGGAAATACAAATTGTTTATCTGCCAAGTGACAATGATTAGCATTCATCATTATTTTCTATAGAAACAGTTGATGTAATATATAGAGATAGGGCTTGTTTGGTTTTTTTATTTCAGGTAAAATGCCATTAGAGAATGGAACCAGTTTGGTCTCTAAAAGAAACATAAAAATGTATATCTAAATATTAAGTGTTTAGATCAACAAATAGAAAAACAAATTTCAATATCTATACCCTATGGGGTTGGGGTTATCTGTGATTCACCATACAAAAATCAAGGGTAAAATTTAGAAACATTTTTCCACAAGAACTGTTATGGGAAGTGCAGGAGCAACCAACCTCTTGTTGAATTACAAACTAAACATCATCTTGCAATATCATGTCATTATATATTTATATGTACAGAGAGCTATTTGTAAGTTTAGATAATACACAATGCATATTCCCGTTAACGTCGCAACTGAGCATCTCGACTTGTTAGAGGAACATAACGAACAGAAGTCTCAGTCCGGATAGTGACAGATCCATCCTCGTTCTTCTTCACTACCTCTAAATCTTGATTTATATTCCCAACTGGAATAACCATTATGCCTCCGGGCTTTAACTGCTCAATAAGTGGCAGGGGAATTTCGGGTGCTGCTGCACCAACATGGATCGCATCATAAGGTGCAAACTCTGGCCACCCTTCCCTTCCATCTATCACAGTAAGCAAACATATGAAGATTACAGCATGCAAATAATCATCACATATGTGATAATCATCTAGGCAAAACTATTCAGTTTCATTCCAGAAAGATAAGAGAGTTAGTGCAAGACACACTTACCACCAACATGCACAGACAATGAACCTTCCTTCAACAGTGGAGCTGCAGCACTTCTTTCAATATTCTTGATTGATGAAGAGGCTAACTCCGGAATATGTTCTACGCCAATAGCACGACCTTGTGGTCCAACCATTATCGCAAAGCATGCTGTTAGGTATCCCGTTCCTGCAATCCAAATGTGAAAATGAAATTAAGGATCTGTACTACTAGGAGACAGTTTGTTGTCAACTATACCACGGAACAATACCAAGCCCTTTCCCTAGCATCGTTTGGGAAATGAAAACTCAATCCATGTGACAACAAACTCGTGCCAAACATGTTCCTACATTTCTCAACACTTGGTCTTTATTTCCAATATTTTCTCATTAGACAAAAACAATTTAACATCTTTTTGTTCTATCCATCTAGGATAATACCAATTATTATATCATAATGAACGATATCTGTACCCATGTAAACTTGATAGAGCATGAAACAATCAACTCTGGTCACAGAACAATTGTTTCCATAAAGGCTAAAACTAACCACTGAATTCCTGGGTAACCGATGTATTCACTTAGGAAATAAGCCATAAACTATTTAACTAACCCACAACTTACATTATTTTCCCTTCATCCATTATTAAGAAATTATTATCATGTGATGCAATCTTTCTGCCATTCCTTGAATTATTATTTACCACTTGTCTCATCAACTTTCTGTAGGCAAATACTCCTTCAGGGGCTTTTTCTTTCTTTCTTTAACAAATTTTTCCCTGAAAGCCTTTAATTCTATATAATGTAGCATGACATTGCCAAAACAAGCCGAGGAAAATTTTACAACACTGCTCTTCAATGAATCCTTTTGAGAAGAAAACACAAGTTCACTCATTTAGGATTTTGTTTTCACTTGCATACATCTAATTATTCAAACCACCTGACCGGAGCATTAAGATTTAAGCATCCCACCCAAACTTAGTACTCCACCCGTCCCAAGATGATTGGCCACGTTCCTTTTTGGTTAGTTAGTGATACATGAATCACCAAAAATATCCCTAAAATAAGTTAGAACCCATAAGGTTTTCTACAACAATAAAACACGGGGATACAAGGGAGAAAATACAACTTTAACTAACTTATTCCTTTTTCTTTTTACAAAAAAAAAAAAAAAAAAGGAAATGTGGACATTCATTTGGGAACAGAGGAAGTAATACATATTTTAAAGTTATAAAGATGATGATTATACTTTCAGTCATCATAGAATTAAAACTACTAAAAATGAATAGCATTGATACAGCAAAGAAAGTCACAATTAATTTGCATAGTTTAAAGAAGAATCACGAGGACAAAGACATGTAATAGAGTAAGATAAATACCCGAGCCGACATCTAAAGCACGCATGCCTGGCTGCAAATTATCCTCTAACAGCTGAAGACACATTGCATGCATGTGAGGTGCAGATATCGTAGCATTGTAACCTATTGGCATTGGACTGTCCACATAAGGTGGTGCACCATCAGGCACAAACAAAGCCCTGTCGACCGTCTCCATTACTTCAGCTACCTTCTTTGATTTAATTATCCCGCAAGTCTGCAAATTCTCAACCATTCCTTTGTTTCCATTTCTGCTACTTCCAGTCCAGTAATGCTGTTCATCAAAAATGAAGGGAAAAAGAGGCTTTAGGCATTACTAGAAGAACAAGAGAGTGCAAAGTCATCTCAACATAATAAACAGGAAACAAAGTGACTAAAATGTGAAAGCCCCAACAGAAATAAACAAAAGTTTTGGAGGAAAGGAATTACAAATTTATTAGGAAGAAAATGAATAAAGGAAATTTTAATCTGTCAAACACAAAGAAAAACAAAAACTGAAAGCTATAAGCCAATAACTACTATTGAACTTTAGCTTTCCCTGAGATAACTTCCATGTTTTACAAGACAAACATATCAGCCTCCACTAATGAACCCAAAATCTCAAACTCATAGTCTCATAGATGCTTGCACCTTCCTAGGTTTCATTAAGGTGAGACACATATGGCCAATATTGCACAATATATACATAGTAATTGACAATTCACCCAAAAACATCACATATAACTAGACATATCAACAGCCCATTGGAAAAGATGTGTTTTTACAATGAACAGTAGAGAAACAATTAAACCAACATTAGAGCCATACCGTCTATTTTGTTCAGAACAGCCATGAAAATCTCATAAATTACAAATAAATAAAGCAAAAAAAATATATATATATGAATATACACCCCTAACAGTTCATACAAAACTCAGGAAACCCTATTACAATAATTTCAACATTCCACAGAAACTAATCCACAATCCAAATGCATAAAACCAAATCTAATGAAAATTTAAAATTGAAATATGCATAAAAATGGAAACGACACCAGAATTTATCCAAAAATTTACATTCAATCAAAATTATTTCGAAATTCAGTCAGATGATATGAACCTTTGATAAAAAAAAAGTCGCTACAAATTTGTGAATGGAGAGAAAGAGAAGGTACCTCCATGCGTGAAAAGAGAGAGTTACTGGAGTGTAGAAAAAGAGAGTTTGTTTGGTGGAGAAAAGAGAAGCGAGCTGTAGTGAGAGGAAGATGGTGGGGAGTGAAGGTTAAGAGGTGCTTTAGAGGAGGCGCACAATAGCGGGAACCATACGCTAACGCTACCACTGGTGATAGATTTAGGTTTAGCATATTCTTTTTTTTCTTTTTTTTCTCAGTTCCTCAAAATTCTCGGTCTCTCCATTGACACACTTGTCAGTGACACGCTAGCTTTTACACGATCCTTCTACACCGACTCCTGTGACCACACGTGTCTACTTCCATTGTTTATTTCTTGGGCCTCCCAAGCTTCCCACCTAGAAAGTCTCCAAAATCAGTACACAACCTGTTCGACGTATTGCCAACCCCAACACATTACACATGAGCGGCAGTATTCTTTACAGTAAATAGTGTAACGGAGTCGAATCAAACCCGAAATTATCTTGCTTGGCTCGACTCAGGTATATGTTGATGAAAAATCTTCTAAAATTGAACGAGTATTGACATGTCATCATTGAAGGCATATCAATAGCAACAACAAGTACAAAGTTTAACATGGTATCAAAGTCTTTTTTGTAGTTTTGTTCGTTTGGTTTGGGCCAATGAACCGTTTCAATTACCTCCTTTCTTGATCCACGTACAGCCCAGTACAAGTTTTATTTTATTATTTAACATGCACGTGAGAGGAAATGTTAATACACTACAAGAAATCTCACTTTTGTTGACGGCAAAAAAATATTGTCACCAATAAATATACAAAAGTTGGGTTTAGCAATGGTAACAAGTCCAAAATTGATAAAAATATGGGCCCAAAACTTTTGGTGACAACATTTCAGTCACCAAAAGAATATTTTCCGTGACAAACTAGTTCCAATCATGCACTTAGGACTTTTGGTGACAAGACTTTTGGTTACAACAAATATTGACTTTTAGTAACTGAATGTGAGTTTAAGCGACTGAAATGGTTGTCGCGGAAAATGAAATTTCTTATAGTGATATACTTCACATGAAAAAAAACGTAAAGTTTATTACTACTTGATATACACGTATAGTCATCCAACAATCATGAAATTATTGAAGATTCGAATCATGGAAGGTGCATAGATTTGGAGTTGGAGATAATAAGATCCAAGTCAAGTCAATGGTTGGCCCAGCCCAACCAATCAACGTTACTGAGAAAGTGAGTCCTAAATGGTGAGGCTCCAATTGGATGGAGATTTGCAAATTGTCCAACATGGCTCCACTCCACACATCCTTTAATCTTTTGCCCTCTCAACACGTACTCCAACTCAAGTCTTCAATCATTGGGCTGTAATTTTCTCTTATTTATCAAACAACGCACATAATATTCAAATAGAATATAAAATGTTTAACCATTTGATCCAACATTTTGAGTATGTAATTTTACGTTTGATGGAAGTTCAATTCATGGATACTATTTGGTGAAAGGCTTGATTCATTCTCTAGTTGCTACGTTTGATCTAGTGTCTTACTCTCACACATAATTTCAATTTCAGCATTGCACGTTAATTTTCGCTTAACGTGTGATTTGTTTGTTGGATTACGGTTCGTGATACGAACTGACAAGAATATAGGTGTTGCATTTTCGCATACAGGTAAAAGACACCAACAAGTTATTTATACAATGAAGAATGATGTTTCAAAGATCTTTCTCTCTTCCCAAGTCTCTTGCCTCTTATTGTTCAATTATAATTTTGTTTTTGATCTCAGATGTTAACATTGTTGTTAACTATAGAATTCGATAGAGCATCATTCAAAGTCATAAAAATAACAAAACAAATATCAAAAAATATAAATTCTAAATATTTGTTGTGTCCAAGTCTCATAGAAAACAACAGATTCACACATCCAAGTCATGTCAGATTAGTTCTTCTAAAACATTTGATAAACAATCCCTTTACAACTTCACTCTAAACTATTTAACCCTTGTAATGATGCAAAAATAGATTTTCAACACCAATAAAAGATTAGATTGTAGAAAAACACCATTTCAATTTTCAACCAAGATAAAGTTTTTTATTTGTAATGGTAAGGAAAATATCAGCCAAGGCTTAAGGGCCTAACTGTTAATTGAATAAAAATAAAATAAATAAATAATATGACAAATTCCAATGACTTCAGTGGAAAGATGGCACAAAAATGGGCTCCACAATTAATATTTGGGTAAATTGTCACTGCACCCCTTGAACTTACCGGTTTTTTGGATTTGACCCTTAATTAGGGTTTTGCATGGTTTCAGACCTTAAACTGTCCATTTTTTTGAAAAAAGTCCAAATGACCTA
>JAYMTH010000689.1:0-18702 GCA_036897465.1 Pelargonium australe
CAAAACAGAAAACATCAAAAAAAAAAAAAAAAAACTCAGTTTTAGAGTGATCAGATAATATATAGATTCTTGAAAAACAATCCAAATATATTATCAACAAACTGAAATATCAATCAATTCAACACAGAGTCCGACTTTCAAATAGAATCATAACTATCCAAATCGAGATATGGATTTATTAGGAGTTCATAATTATCTGGAATATTATTCTCACTCAAATTCCTCTCCGCTCCACACTACCTATAAATATCTCTCTCTCCGCTTCCGTAATTCGCATTCTGCTCTCTGATCTTCACTCTCTCCTTCTCCGTAATCTGTTTGCTTCTGATTTTCAAAGATGAAAACTCATGCGATTCGCCAAATCATCGGCATCATCGGTGCGCACAAGCTTATACATAACACTGTTTGTTGATTGATTTCACTGAATTGCTTGATCTGATTCCATTGTTCTGTTTTTTGTGCGTTTTTGCAGGGAATGTGATCTCCTTCGGCTTGTTCATCTCTCCATCGTAAGTATTGAAAGTTGTGATGATGATGATGATTGATCAGTGAAGTGGTGTTTTATGATCTGTGGTTAATGATTTTGTTGATATTATGGAATCGCAGGCCCACATTTTACAAGATCTATAAGAACAAAGATGTGGAGGGGTTTAAGCCAGATCCGTACCTCGCTACAGTGCTCAACTGTATGATGTGGATCTTCTATGGTATGCCATTTGTTCATCCAGATAGCACCTTGGTTTACACCATCAACAGTGTTGGTCTGGCTTTGGAGTTGGTCTATTTGGGCATTTTCTGCTTCTACGCTAATGGAAAAGGACGAGTATGTTTCTCATTATTTACATAATTAACTACTGCTACTACTGTGTGATGGTGTGGTTATATATGCTAATTTTGTTTCTTTTTTCCCTAATTGCAGAAGAAGGTGTTTGTGGTTCTTCTCGGTGAGGTTGTTTTCATGGTTGCTGTGATTGCTGGGACGCTTTTCGGAGCTCATACCTACACACGCAGATCTATGATAGTAGGAGTAATGTGTGTTATTTTCAATGTTTGCATGTATGCTTCACCTCTTACAATCATGGTACGTATCGGTTACTATGTATGAAGTGTGTTGATTTGGTTTAGATTTCAGTGAGATTGTTAATGGTTTTTGGGGTTTTACTTGTAATAACAGAGGAAGGTGATCAAAACGAAGAGTGTGAAGTACATGCCGTTCTGGCTCTCATTGACCAACTGTTTGAATGGGTTCATATGGACCACCTATGCCTTGCTCCAGATTGATTGGTACATGCTGGTAAGTTCAATTAATCTCTCAAATAGTTGGAGTTGTGTGATGTTGTATTGGTGTACTGATTTTGGATGTTTGTGCAGACAAGCAATGGTCTTGGGGCTATCTCTGGTGTGGTTCAGCTTGTGCTGTATGCATGGTACTGCAGGTCAACTCCTGTGGAAGAAGATGGTGGTGATGTCAAGGGTGGAGTGCAACTATCTTCTAGAACAAGTGCAGTGTAATTGGCAAGATCAGAGTAGCAATTTTGGATTAACTTTCTTCATTTTTCTTAGTTTTGTGGTTAGAGTTAGAGACATCCATGAATATGAGATGCACTGCATAAAGGAATTAGGTAGCTAGGCAATTTAATTTGGTGATTTTGCCACATTGATATCTTAGTTTTGATCAATTATATCAGCAATTTGTGTCTCTTAAATTTTCTACACTTGTGATTTTAATGATTCATTTTTGTCTGTTATATATCATGCCCCTGCTTCTCTTCTTCTCTCCCCACCTCCAAATTCAAAATCACCACCACCACCAAAATGTTAATGGTTGCTGTATAAACAGATGTTTCTCTTGAACTACATATTGTAGCTGGTGCACCCATTTATGATTCGAATCATCCATGAGATGACACTCTGTTCATGTTGAACCACTCACTGACGATGAAGCTTGGTCTTATCTTCGAGACATTGTCCAAACTAGTAGGGCGATGCAATGGCCTTCCTTTGGCGATTGTGTGCTTGGGAGGACTTATGTTTTCCAAGAAGAGTGGCGCCAGATGAAGGAGAGTTTAAACTGACATTCCTTTGCTAGAAGAAGTAAAGAACAATTTGCTGCTTAGTTTAAGTGATTTGTCATATAGACTAAATCATTGCGATCTTCAACAAATCTTTAATTTGCGAAAACAGAGTGATATTTAAAGACTTCTAACGAATCTTTGATCTGTGAAAACTGAGTGATCTTTTTAAACGATCCATGCATCATCCTCATCTTATGTGATCTTGTGTTTTTTATCCAAATAATTAAACTGGACTCTAACTCAAAAGTTTAAGTTGATAGGTGGAGGGGCACGTGTATATTAAGCGACGGCAAACTTCACATTCTTACAATATGGAATACATTGACAAAACCTAGATGGTCTACAAGGATTTGTTAAACCAGCTTGTGAAGTACCTTGAGACTAGAAGGTATATTGTAGTTCTTGATGATGTTTGGGATGTGAAACTCTAGATGGAAATAATGGTGGTGTTCAGGGAATCACTTCTTAATAGTCAGTGGATTCGTATGTGCTAGCTCCATGGAAATTTCCACAGGAGAAAAGTCATGAATGGTACAAAAATGTAATAGACTGAGTGAGTGGATGAGAACATAGGTTAACCATTATCAGACCCTGACCGCACCAACTTGATCACAATATTGGACCATTATGGCCATATCTATCTATTGGTTATCGGCCATACTTCGGAGAAACAGAAGTGCTATTTGCTGTCTAGTCTCTCAAGATTAGTCTTGCCCATTTTTATGTGTTGTAGCTCCTGCTTTTGGTGTCTTGGAGTTGCTGTTCGAGCCAGCATTGCAACAAATTTAAGCAGAATCTGTTTCTTCCTCAACTCACTGTAACAAGGTAATCAATTTATCAAGTTGTTAGTTCCAATCCTCACGCTGCAGTGGTGAGCTCAATACATATTTTTTTCCTCTCCAGTGTTTTATATGGGTTTGTTTTTACGAAAAAAAACATACCACACACATATATTTTATCATTTTTAAGTCAAACTTGTGCATATTTACATTATCTGTCACGATGAATTAGGCTTTTCCTTTCTGTTTATTCTTTATTCCTTTATTATGCATTTGTATATGCACGTAAATGACTCTCTCGTTAAAATCTCGTGCACTGGACAGCGCTTTAGAGTAAGAGACATGGCCTCTGCTACCATAGACCTCCTTATTGGGCGAGTAGTTTCTCTTCTCGAGAACGAAGCCTACTTGCTTCATGGGGTTAGCGACGACATAAGAAAATTGAAGCAAGAACTCATCACAATGGGATCATTTCTGAAGGATGCTGAGACAAGCAACAACTTGACATAAGGTCAAAGGACTTGGGTGTCTCAAGTGAGGGACATTGCATATGATCATGAAGACACCATTGTCGAGTTCAGTTATCACATGAACAGGGCTGCAAGGCGGGGCTCAATTCACCAGATTCCTCAAGAGCATGATTTACTCCCCGGAGAATATCCGGATAAGGCATCAAATTGCTGCTAAGGTTCCTCAAGTTCTTGCACTACTTGTTCCTGATGGCGACCAACGACGAAGAATCACTCAAAGTGGATGTGCTATCTTCGCCTCCTCCCCAGCTTCGAGTGCTCATACTTGTCGGGAAGCTAGAACGCGTGCCCGAGTGGTTCGTGTAGCTTAAATTGCTCACCCTTTTGTACTTGCATTGGTCAAGATTAGCTGAAGATATGCTTCCCTGCATTGAGCAGCTACCTCATCTTGCAAGACTCGATCTCATCAATGCATGTGTTGGGGAAAGTTTGCGTTTTGGGAGGGGATTTGAGAAGCTTGAAAATTTGAGTTTGATGAATTTCCCTGAACTCACCGACATCGTTATTGAAGAAGGTGTGATGCCAAATCTGCGAGAGATGTCTCTTGACAGTATCAACAAGCTGAGAGCACTTCCTCTTGGTATTCAATACCTTACCAACCTTGAAAATGTATACGTTCCGAGGACACTTGTTCGTGGATCTTTCGATGGTGCTCCATGTCCCCAACATATATTTTTGGGCTATTACATGAAACTATGAACATGAATCGAGGTGACCGGTCCGCGGGTCAGGTTTAATTTGATTTCAAAGTTGGTTTACATGCTCCATTTGATAAGGGTAGTTCAAGTCAGGACTAAATCAGTACATCCTGAATTATTTTCCAAACATCTGGAGCTCAGCTCCTTGCTGCACTGATCATGTTGCAAAACTTTGGCAATGACACAATTTTCAAATTCAACTACAACACTGATAGATCATTCCTCCATGTTCTATTCTCATATTAATTGAAGGAAAAGGGTGGAGGAACCAATTCATGCTCAAACTAACCAGTCAATCTGATACACAACTCTTTTGTTCATCTTCTTTTCTCTTCTTCTAAATAGGAGAAAAGATAAGGAAGAATAAGAAAAGGCTTTACAGAACCATCAAATAGATATCAAGAATTAGAAAAGCTTCTTTCTATCCCCATAGCCTCCAAGATTCTGTATACTCTCACCTCTTAAACCTCCCCTATCCTAATTCAACTAAATACAAATCAGACATCAAGAATTTTGGAACTCATAAACGTACCATATCGATATCTTCGCTTAATCGCTTATGGCCCTCTATACCTGCGAAAACAAAGACAGCCTTGAGGCTGATCGTGAGGGATCATACCTCCACCTTTTGTTGTGTCTATGGCTTCCAACAAGGTCACTACCTCATCCATCTCCGGTCGCTTATCCGGGTTAGCATCCCAGCATCGTTTCATTACATTGGCAAGAGCACTTGGGCAACAACGAGGTATCTCTGGTCTCAGATTCTGCATTGTCGTATACAAGTTTAGTTTTTCTTCTAGCGTGTAAAAATGGCTTGTTAATGATCCTAATATTAGTAAGAGCTATAAATGCCAAGTACTGTTCTAAAGCCAGCAAAAAAGTCATGTTTATAGCGTGCTTCTCCCGCCTAAACAAAATACTTATATGTACCTGGCGGACGACAGCTGACGTCACTTCCGAAAAGCTGAGGTCAGGGTATGGCATGTCACAGCAGTATATCTCCCACAAGCAAATGCCAAAACTGTACACATCACATTTCCTATTATACGGGTTGCCATTGAGGACCTGTTGCATTACGAGTTATTATAAATGAGTTAAGAGTGCATGCTTAGGACCTGAAAGGATGCTGCCATTTAATAATTAATACTTTGAGGATACAAGTTTATATAACTTAACCTAGAACTAACAAACGCATAGTTTCAGAACCCTTAAGACAGTTCGTTTCTAGATTGGTATATAAGAGCATCATGACCCCCATCTGTGGAAGTAGGCATGTTCCACTTAAGAGGATAAAAACAACTATGGCTGCACTGCATACAAACAAAGCTTCAGTACATGAAGTCGTCCCCTTTTAATGAATTTAGATATGGAAGCTTTCCTAAAAGCTCGCGTATAGGTCATGATATATGACCGAAAAGAGCCTATGTAGGAAAACCAAATCCTTTTATTGTAAACATTGAACCCTCCTATTTAAGAATGTCACCTAATAGAACGTAAGTTTGCTACCAGTGACAGGAAATAAATCATTTTGAGGCTCAATCTTCAAAAGAATGATATGATAAACTTTTCTGAAGGGTAGAGTAAACTTCAGTCACCAGCACACAATAACACAAGCCGTGTTCTATGGGTCAACTAGACTTACATTAGTCTAAACTATTTGATAGCCCGTACTATGTAAACCCTTCAAAGTTTAGAAGAAAGTGGAGAGGCAAATTATGGTCACTGCAAAACTTTAGTTTACAGCAAATCAAGTGTATACCTCTGGAGCCATGTAACCAAGGGTTCCAGTCTCCCCTGTCATGTCATGAGGATTTGAAGCCTCCATACGAGCAACCCCAAAGTCAGCTATTTTCACAGTACGTGTCTTGTCCAGAAGCATGTTTTCAGTTTTAACATCCCTGTGGACAATCTTCTGAGAATGAAGATAGCTCAACCTATAAAAAGGAAAAACAAAAGATACAATTTCAACCACCGAGTTTGAGAATCATTACTTAAAAGTTGCAGATTCTTGAAATCCAGAAACCATTTAAAATCACTTCAAAATCAAAAGATGAATAAAATATAGGCATGATAAATGGGGTGAGATTTTGACCCGCGTGCGAGATCTAGTGCCAGTTGTACAACTACTTTAAAAGCCAGCTTCCTCCGCCGGTTCTTTATGAGGTAAGATTTCAGAGCACCCCCAGGACAATATTCAACAACAACACAACACATGTTGCTTGGCATGCCAATATGACCATTATCTGTTTGTATATTTAAATCTGATGTCCCCATTGTCGCCCCTATAAACTGCAAAAAGATATGCATTTGTGAGGGGAACTACCATACAAATATCACAGCATGAGTTATTGTCATGATTATAATTAATCATGGCTGATATACATTGTTTTTAAGCTCTAACACAACTGTAATAGTTTATTGTCCCTCGCCATGCCAATTTGTAAATCACCAGTTCATATAATAAGAGGCTTCATGTCCAACTATGACATAAATTTCTTGCCCCTTACTCACTTCAGTGTTATGATTTTAAAGTGGCCCAAATTATACCCATTAAAACAAGAAGCAGCATTAAGATCTATAGTTCCTTACGTAGAGTTCACTTTTTCCATTTACAATGATGATCAGCGCTGAGTTGCAGGAACGCATTCATCTGAATATGGGTAGAGTAGTTGCATATTTAAAGAATGGTTCATTCAATAGGTTTCTAGTTAGTAGTAAAATTATCTTCATATGCTTTCCTCTCTGTCCACAAAAATTATGAAGCACATAACGACCCATTTACTTTTAGGGATCACACTCTCCTTGAGATAGTGACCTTCCTTTTTTCTACCCTTTTTCAATTAAATGTTATCACTCAATTAAAATAAAAAGGGCATTACGAGATACTTTAATTACATTAATTACAACTCGTGAACAAAAAGAAGCGGATTTAACTTTAAAAACGATATGCTAGCTACCTTAGTCACATTAGGATGTTCAAGCTTGTGCCATACGGCTACTTCTTGCGTAAAAGCTGCTCTAAGTGAGGCTATTTCAGCATCTGATCGGTGGCCTTCTTCTCCCCAGTCAAGAAGTTTAACTGCACATGGATTATCACAGTGCAAAATAATTTAACAAAACCCATAAAGAATGTGAAATGATTAAATATGAACTTCACATTAAATCCCAACTAAACAAAATCTTTTAGTTGAAGACTACAATGTGGATGGGAGGATTTGGAGATGGCCCACAATAATTGGATAGGGCTTTTATTAGATGTACATCCATTTGGAAGCCCCTTATCCAATCATAAAAAGAATATACAATTTCCATTTGGTTGCTTTAATTTAAGTCCCTCTCTCAAATTTTTTCCTCCAAAAAGTAAGATTAGAGATGAGTCCAAATCAACAGTAGCAAGGCACATGAAAGTTCAGAAAAAAAGAACATTATAGAAGTTACTGCAGCTAACTGCCAATTCAACCCATTCCCGTGAATCACGGATTTTGTGAGGTGGTCTTCAGTTCAAGGGTCAGTCAATCCACAAGAAGAAAACTGATAACATAGGTATCTGCTACAAGAAAAATTGGTTTATGTTATGTTGAGAAATCCTAGAAATATATACACTAATCCATAGTTTCATGTGGTTCACTTTGCAAGAATTGTAACACAAGGAAATCATTCTATTTTGCTTATGGCCCAAACAATGAAGTGTCTGATGTTCTAAGCAGCTACAAGAAGAATCTGAGAGAGCAAAACAAGTTTTGAGGCAAAAGAGAGGAGGTCTAATTAGATCATAGGTGCTAATAAGATTAAGCAGTCAGTGACCCAAGTCTCAGTTTTGAAACCACAATTGTTACAACCCAGCACAGACCTCAACACAAAAGTAAACATGAACACCATATAAAAAATGCATAAACCACATGGTATGGGGTCTAAGAAACATGTAATCCCAATGTCCCAAAACACACTCTTAATGAGTAAGAAAGGAAGTTCCTTTTAGGAATTACTATTAGGAGGCTGCCATAGAAGTACAAACCATCAAGAACCCATTTGCAATGAGATTTGAGTAGCTTCAAATGAACCAATACAAAACACAATACAGTACCAAATAGGACGACAGTGGATTCTTGCTTGCATGCTAAATCAGTGCTAATTGATCAAAGATGGCACCTTTGAGAAATGGGTATGCTAAAAAATGTGTCTTTTTTATTTCTTTCAAATGAAAAACAAAGAGAGAGAGAGAGAGAGAGAAGGAATTGGTACCGGCAACATCAATTCCGTCATAGACGCCGCGGTGAACGGTGCCGAAGGTTCCACGAGCGATGACAGTTTTGATTAAGAGCTTGGAGGGATCAATCTCCCAGTCCTGCCTTGCTCTGCTGGTCCTGAGATTGTTGTTGGGTGTGTCATCTTGATCGTCTTGTTTCTTGTTGTTGGTCTCCATGGTCCATGTCCTGCTGAGGTGCCTCTGGAGCTGCTCGTCAAGCCTCTTCAGATCTATCTGATCCGCCCTCACATACCCACCACCACTCTCACTCTTCTCCTTCATCTCTCACCTCTCTATACAAACAACTGCAAATCAAGAAAACACTCACACTTATGACTTTTGAGTCCAAGAGTGAGTGAAGGAACAGAGTAGTATTTTCTGGGGAATTTGAAGCTAATGTTAATGGTGGTCTGCTACAAACAAGAGGTAGTAGTAGAAATAGAGTGAAGGCTTCACTTGTGGTGTATTGAATAGTATCTCAATCATCCATGTGGGCACATGGATTTTCTCTCAACATGACATGTGTTTCTGACTCTCTCTCTCTCTCTGTTAATGCTTGTTTTCTACTGTGATTTTCCACAGTCAATGCACCTTTTCTTTTAATGATTTAAATCGTGAGTCGAGCCTTAATATTTTTATTTTTAAATGGCTTACACATGGAAGTTGTAAAAAGTCTGGTTATTAGGGTTCTTTGGGAGGAGATCATGGCTCGTTATTAATCAAGTGAAAAACAAGGTTAACTCGGTTCCATGAAAGATTTTATGCATAGGCTTGCCGCTTGTAATTCTGATATTTTACAATGCTAGATCATGTGTATCCATAGTTATAAATTTTATCAACTTAACTCAAATACTCAATAATCATCCCTACATATAAAATTAAATTATTTTTTAATATATAAGATTCTCACCGCATTTGTAAGATACTCTAATAAGGACAATACAATACTAGTTTAACTTTATCTTACATATCGTCTTTCTTTAATCTCTCAAATAAGAAGTTTTTATAGGTCAAAATCGTTGAAACTTCACAATAGTTGTTTAAAATTAAAAAAATAAATAAAGCTAAAAGCATAAATATTTTGAACAGAAAAATAGGTAAGATATGGTTAGAATCTTTTTGAAACTCTTACATCTTATCTTGATATTTAATTAGTGACTGAAATGGTCTTTAGAATGTGGTATATATGGTATGGTATGAGCTAGGAGGATGTGGTTTGTTCATAGATAGCTTGTAATTTATAAACCAACTAAGCATTATTGTTCTTCTCAAAAGGAGATTCAATTATTAACTGACTCTGCTCTCTGCTGTGCTACCATGACTTGAAGTCGAGCCCTGCTCCGACTGGACCGTTGCGTTCAAATTCTGATCAGACACCTGACGATAAACCACCGATATATGCAAGTCGATCTCGCAACCGTCGTGAATATAGTACTCCGACAGTGGCAAAATGTCGTTTTCCAGCAACACATTGATTGGGCGAATCAACAGCAAATCTTCAGCAAGAATATACTCGGGCTTCTCATGAACTAGATTCTCAACAATCATGATGTTGAACTGTGCGCTCGCTCGAATCCTTCGCTTCAACGACATCACAGTATCGGTTTCTTGAACCTCAAAATCTTGCTTGTAAAGGGACGTGAAGTGCGAGACTGTGATCTTGATCTTGGTACCGAGTGGCAGCGGGCGGGCGCGGAAGAAGAGGACGTGTCCGCGGCAAACGAAACTGTGATGATCAGGAAAAACGTGAGAAAAATCGGAGCTGGAACTCAGAATCTGTCTGGCGACCTCGACGCCGATTGATTCCTCCATCGCCTCTTTCACAGCAAGAATGTTCGTCTGACCACTGACTCCCAGTTTCACCGTGAACTCTCCGCAATTCACGGCCAATGGTGCCACACCCTCGGGCCAATGGTTCATGACTTTCGAATAATTTGATCACTGATATATGTTATCGAATGTTACGAGTATTGGTGATGATCAGAGTTCTTGAAATTTAGTGAATGCTAACTTGTTTAGTTTGTTTATAGATGAATGTATCATGAATTAAGTGCTGTGGGTTTCAATTAGTAATGATTGATCACTGTATCTGAATGCATTTTCATGATGCACACCAAATCAGTGATGATAATGAAGCACACAAATATGATGTGTGCTTTCACAGTATTCAGCTCACAAATTTCTTGTGGGCTTCTCGGATCTTAGGAATGAGCATGTACATTGTGCGAGGTAGAACACCACGCCATTGACAAACTCACGTAACGTGTTTTCATGATATAGTCTCGATCGTGAGAGTAAGTTTCAACCGGAAAGCACAAGAGTTGGACAGCGTTTTTTTAGAGATACGAGACATGTTGGAGAGCGTCTTTCCGAGAGCTAGAGGGTCACTCTGTAACATAATTATATTATGATTACCAGAAAGACCAGACTATCACCAGATGGTGGCTTCTCTCCGATGCAAGAATTGCTTTTATTTGGTCAATGAATGGTGTTTCAAATACATCCATTCATGTCACATTTAATCAATCCTAGATGGAAAATCATTTTTTTAGTTTCAATGAAAGGTTCTGATTTTATACAATGTCTTGCAGATACAATCCAATCCATTGAAAGTGAAAGCCTCAGGCTGGGACTTGGGTTGGGTTGGGTTATATTTATAGATTGGTTGGAGTTAGATAAGAGTCACGAGTCCAGACTTACCACTTTGTTTAGCTTAGCCACTACTAAATCATTCCCGTGATTTTGAGCCACCCTCAACCTTGCCTTCCCCTTCTTAGTTAGTAGAGATAGCGACCGAACACTGAACACAAACACAACAGATCGAGAACAGCTTAGTAACCAATTCAACTCAAATATCGGTTTGTACAAAATTGATATTGAGCAAAGACAGACTATACAATATTGCTTTAGAAGATCTCTGCTGATGCTAGCTACTCTACCTTAGGGAAGCAAAAAAATATTATCACACAAATTATCTACTACTTAATAGCATCCATGTGCTTGTATGAAGTTTAACGTATTCAACTACGGATTGGAAAGTTTCATTCATATTCTATATTTACCAACAACTACTTATACGATATATAATAGAGGAGGTGCAATCTCCTGGTGGATGCTTCATATATGTCGTTTCTTCTTCTCTGGTGTAGCGTGCACTTGTGCTTTGATGCCATATGTTTTCAACTGAAAGTTTTCAAAAGCCACAGAGATTGCTTCCACCTGTAATGGGTTACCAAAATGATGAATGGTATGAGAGATGGATGTATCAAATAGCAATGAAAAAGGTCAAATATACATACCAGTTCAGGCTTTTTGGAGTACACTCGCACAATCATATCTTGATACGATGTAGGTAGCAAGTGACTTATACGATCATCTGATATGGAGAATTTCTCCACACTCTCATAATCCTGAACATAAATAAACTAGTTAAAAATTAAAAGGCCACAACTTAGTTCTACAAGTATCAACCAAAGTTTATAGTACTTGTATTTGACCGCTGTAAGTTATAAATTAAATAATGTTACTCTTTCAACATTAGAGATTTTCCTGCCACAAAACACCTACTCCCAAAATTCCCAATTATACAATATTATGCTGTCTCACAACATCCCATGCATGACAGAAGCATGATCTGCAAAAGCAATGTTTTTCCCCACTGATTTCCCTCTAAACTCAAGTACTAACTTGCTAAAGACAATCTTACAACTTAAGCATTACAATCAAGAAATTCCTCTCTACACAGAATGTGATTGACCCAAACACAACCATTGGACCAACAAACAAAACAAATAAAACAATAAGTCAATTTAAGTGCAAAAAATAGATTTGAAAGAACCTTGGCATGAGATATAGAGCAAGAAAGCACTTAAAATCAGATGTTGGTCCTAAGCCACTACATCTTTGAAACTAATCCCCACAATGCCAGTAGGAAAACTGGAAAGTATGAGGGATCCTCAAATTTTGTTTCCAGTTTATTTTTATTTTATTTTATGCTTCACTTGATATTTTTCATATATTGCGCTAAGGATTGTGTTAATCAGGATGGCATACTACATGACAAAAACTCACTCTCAGATCATTCATCTGTCTCTATTCAATAATTTTATCATACGGTTAACACCCCATTTATTACAATTACTGTGTCAAATAGTCACAAGTCTTAGGTAAAATTAAGAAATGATATTGAGCAAAAATTATAAAGTTCAAAAGTAAGTTTGTGTACCTTGAAGAAGTTTATGCTGGAGAAGAATACATGCATCAAAAGAAAAGGTCCGTTCATTAAAAAATATATAAAATATTGCACAGTAACAACGACAAATGGAAAGATCTAT
Organism: Pelargonium australe; assembly: GCA_036897465.1. Classification (NCBI taxonomy): domain Eukaryota; kingdom Viridiplantae; phylum Streptophyta; class Magnoliopsida; order Geraniales; family Geraniaceae; genus Pelargonium; species Pelargonium australe. The sequence continues at coordinate 12,663 of JAYMTH010000689.1, forward strand.
TTAAATTCACCACAACAGACTTAACACTTCAAGTACCTTGCAAGAGGATTATGCTTTCCACGAGTCAAATCAATCTTCACATTACTGACAGCAACATCCTCTTCTTTAAGTGTCACCCCACCATTCTTCTGTTTAAAAGATAACAGAGAATAAGAAGAAAGCTACTAAATAATAGATACGCCATTTAGCCCTCCCTCACTAAAGACTATGACACTGCACAAGTACAAATAAAAAAAGTCAGCCAAAGAACCTGGGAGCAAACTATATCCTGTGCAGTGACATCTTTAAAATTTTCCAGTTTGTCCTTCGGAACAGCATATTCATTACAGAACTGTCAAGAATAAAACAGAAGTGTTAGTTAATAGAACGAGCACAGGCAAACTAGAAGAGATTCATAGATTGCCACGCTCGACTCAAATGAAATAATAGTTGAGTACTGATAAACCACCTGGTACAAATTTCTGCGACGAATACGCAGAATCAGATCCTTAGCTTCCTTCAATTCCTGGTTGGGAGCAGTCTCAATAGCTTTTATGATTGTGTCATCCAACTGCATTTGCAGGAACAAAAGCAATTTAGTTTCGGTATGCACAAAAAATTGGATTATTTTTGTATGGGATCACCTATCTATGTGTAAGTTTGGAGCATCCATTCTTATTTTCATTCCCAATGTCCCATCCCTAATTCATTCCCTCCAAGTAAAAAGGGAATAGAGCTCATTTCCGAATGGTTAAATACCTTCTAACATGAGACAACATTGCATGCAAATAAACACAGGAATAATATTGGCATTCCCATTCCCATACAAAAATAATCCAAACACAACTTAGTATGGTAAACAGCTTAGAAACCTTCCAATATTCAGAAGGGTCGTGAATGTGAGATGCAATTCCAAGATAACTGTTTGCTTTTACCAATGCGTCTACCACCATAAGCTCTATTGCCTGCAATGAGAAGCATTGTAAGATTAAGACTTTGTGACTTACAAATTCTAATTAGGTAGTTCACTAACTATAAAATGAAAAAGAAGAAAATGAGTTAACATGCAGAAATAGATCTTGTCTAATGCTTTTTTTTTTTTTTTTACCTTAACTTTTGGATGTGTATAGACTGTTCTGTACAAATCAGCTCGAGTTGCAAACAGCTTGTGGATGGTTAGATCTAGCAGAACAACCCAACAATAAGCAGAAGATCATGAAAACCTTAAGCAAATTTTTTAAGCGAGCTATACAGGAAATACTAACAATCCTTCGCACGATAACAAATCTCATCACCCAAAACCTTCATTGTCTCCATTAACCTGCAAGCCAAGAATATATCATGGAAAAAGAGTTATGAAAAAAATGTTTTCTGTATCCCTCTCCAGGGGGCATTATCAAAATAAATGTCATTATCAAATATCAATACAAACCTCTGAAATTGAAAGTTGCAACCTAGACCACAAGCTCTACAGTCACGGGCAATATAATCAAACCTGCAAATTATCACATTTTCTTTATAGTATAAGAATATTGCAACAAAAGAAAAGCACAAATGTGGAAAATAAACTATATTGTAAGAGAATAATGTTGCCTTACTTGTCCACATCAATTCCATTTCGACCATTTGCAACAATATCATATAAGAAATGCTTCTCCCTTGCACCCTACTCAAAAGCAAGAATGAAAACAGCACTACTATCGTAAGGCGGAGAATGAAGCTAAGCATAAGAAATTTAAAATCAGAACTTTTTAAAAGTTACAAGTCACGAAATTTTACATTTGGCAGAGCAAACTCCGAGCTAGCAAGTATCATCTCCTGTCAAAAATAAGTTTCAATAATAATCACAAAAACGATAAATTAGCATTCATGCCAAAAACAACCAAATTCATTTCTATGGTGCCAGTTCCTATGTAAAGATCAGACAAGAGTGAATTCAATATTACTTAAATGCTTGCAAAATAGAAGTTCAATAAAAGATACATCATACATGAGAAAAATGCCGAGATCCAAAGCATCCACACACAAGTAGATTCAGCACACAACAAACTATATGGTCACAAGAGTCACTTTACCTGAACACCTTTACTTTGAAAGAAATAGAAAATTCAAGCACCATATAATTACCAATTTGCTTAATAACTAAAATTAATAACCCAAACACCTTTTTCAAACTTATGAAGTTCAGTAATGTGACAAAAGCTAAAATAAGAACTGCATGCAATATACTTGACAAAACCACCAATGAGCCGAGCCCAAATAATATCAGCTTACCTTCACCCTTTTAACCATTTCAGAGTCTATTTCGATATGATGCTCCTCCACAATATGGTCAACCATCCTCACTGACATTTCTTCATGAGACCTAGAAGAAAAAAAGAAAACATGATGCAAGATGAATAAGAAAAAACACCCTTTCAAAGCAACTGACTGGTGCGATACAGAGGTTAGCTCAGCATAAAACTGAACAGGAAGTGGCATTTCAACATGGAAAATGTACTTCTAGTAAACAAGGAGACCAGAGAGACAGAGATATATCCATTGGAAAAATGTAAATATAATAACAAGGGCATTCATACAAACATAAATACTAAAGGTATGCTGTAAACAAAGGATCAAAATGTATGTTACAACTTGACCATTACAAATTTGGAATTTTATTGCCTCAAATTCTGATTTTATATAATCCCTCCGTCCCAAAATGAGTGGCTTGTATACTCAAAGGCCCCATGTGCATTGATGTAACAAACCCAAGGGGTTTTAACTAATTTATCGTAGGCATATTAATTGGTAATTTATGCATCAGCATAACTATCTTCCTAAAAAAGGTAGAAGGCACTCATTTTGAGATAAATTTTTCATAGAAACAATACCTCATTTTGGGATGGAGGGAGTAACAGTTTTTCATCATTTTTCCCCACCAAAAATATTATAAACAACTTCATGATATTTATATACATCCCTCTAAAGGTAAAGAGATACTTCCGAAGAAAGGAAATGGGATAGGGGAGAGAAGGGGTTGATTTAAATCAGTGTAGAACATTGAATTGCATTCTATTAGAGATATGAAAACAATGTACCATTTAGAACCAATGATAACCTGGGGAAGAAATTCACGTTCAAACAAGTGACTAAATGGCCCATGACCCACATCATGCAGAAGTCCTTCAAATGAAGATAAGTTAAAATTAGTTGAGCCAGAATATAGTAAGATCATATGAAGCACAATAAGGTACCTGCAAGTTTCACAGTCTGAATATCGAATCTGTCAATACCAAGCTCCAACCCCTGCAAGGATTGAAATTTGGAAAACTTGATTACAGGATATCCTCGAAATTTTGTAACCCTGAAACTGTACAAGGATATTTGCGTGTCGAAATTCATACTTGGTAATTCTTAAACTTTTGAACAGCTTCTCCGGCAAGCCAATATACCCCAAGAGAATGTTCAAACCTGGAATGCACAGCTCCAGGATAAACCATGTTTGTCATACCTGAAACCATACAAAATTAGGTCTTGAAAAACAGTTTAATCCAACAATGTAAGTTGATATATAAAAGTCGGATAACAGAGCATTTCATTTAATCTTTATAACACACCCAACACAAGGTGACTATCATCTATATCAAATACTTTATTACAGATCAATCCAGATGAACTAGAGGAGGGAACCATATGGCAATACAATTGAGTATTCAAGGGAGCAGGCTTACTGGTGCTGTGGTGCATCATGCAAATGATCACGAATAGATTATTATTTATCAACATATGTAAATGTTTAGTTGCTTTACATTAAGCCAAGATAGAAAGTTCCATTCAAGTCAACCATATGGCTAATTATGTCATTTTCACAGTTGAAGAGCAATAATGAAGTATAATTTATTTTCCAGAAGTAGCCCAGATTGTGATTTGAAATAAATATGTATTTCTCCATTCCACAACCGATACAACCTAAGCATTTCCCTCTTACTTATTTAGTATTAACAGCAAAATCATAGTATAAAGATTGCATACTTGAATGAAAAGAATGTACAGCCCTCTCATTTACAGAACTGCTCTGCAATTAATAAAGAAATGTTTGACTCTTAACTATACAATATGTGAATGGCAATTGGAAAGATCTAAGAAAGTGATACAAGACAATAGTGGAACTCATTATGTCACTTAGTTTAAGTCACCGGAGGATCAGTAATTCAAAAACTTAAGAAAATCGTATAGAATTTCACAAATGTAGATAAGAAAATCAACATCAATGGTCCCCGATGCATTGGGACCACAAATGGGTCCTCAAAAAACATTTAGACCTTTGACGTAGAGAATCCTCTAAGAGAGACAGGCCCGCAAAAGAGGTCCTGGACCTCAATTATTATTTTTATTTCTTTAACTTATTAGTCAATACATAGTAGCATTTGACAAACAGAGACAAAATTCCTCAAAAAATAGTGATTGGTGATATGATAATTAGAGACTCAATTTTAATCTCTTCAATAGAGAAATTGATTTTGAGGAGGACCCTTGCTGACGTGACGTTCCAAACTTCAAAAATTAAAATATATCACATAGGGATCAATTTGAGACCCATTGAGGTCGATGCTCTAATAGGATGCCTCTATAAGGAGTTCTATGGATTAGCTTATTTTCTTAATAATATATCCCTAAAAAAATTATTCGTAAACTCACCGAGTTGCTTCAGATCTCGTAGTCTGCAAAACACACATAAATGATATTAAAGCATGAAACACAAAGTGGAAACTTACATAAGCACACAATAACTAAGTGCCAGTTTTGACAAGCTTTTACCTTTGAAACTGTTCAGTGTCAATAAACTTCAAAGAAAGCTGCCAGGTAACAATAGAAAGAAGAGTAATTAATACAACCATAAAACTCATTAATCAAATTCTGATACAAAAATTGCAACCGCTTGAATTTCAGGAAGTATAACTTGGAGCTAGCGTCAATAAATGAAATAAAAAAACAGCCATCATCAAATAAAGTGTATTCACATTCCAATCCTAACCGGTAACAGTTAATCGTTGTTACACTGCATTGGATTTCTCCTAATCTAATTCAACCTTTTTCTCTAACTCGCTATCTCTTCAATTGCTATACAGAAACACAGCCAACAAACTGCTCCACCATTCTAGAATGTGTTCTCTCTTACTATTAGAGATATAAATCATCAAACTATGGACCAAAAACTGCAATCCAACTATCAAATTCAGTTAAATGTCAGTTAAACTCGGAATCTGGAGCATGAATGAAAAACAATTGTATATGAGCAAATCACTAAATTCCAAATCCTCTTTTCTTCTCTTAAACATCCATTTCCAACCTCTCCCTCCCTAATTCACATAGAACACACACGATGTAACTACTATTCCACAAATGCAAAATACAATGGCGTTTTCTTGTTTCACATGTAAACTATGAAGCGCACTGAAAGTGGAGGAGGAAGAGAAGAGTTACCGGGTCGAGATAAATGTTGCCATGGACGTTGTCGTGGACGTGCTTGGAGAACCTAAGGTCTTGAGAGGAAGCGAAAGAGTAGATTGGAGCCATGGCGAGGTCATCAGTACAATAAGCTCCCATTGCAATTGGCTGTGGTGGTGAAGAGTTGCAGAGAAAGTGACAAACAATATAGAGAGAGGGAGAGGATTAGGGCTTTACGATATTTGAAATGGAAGGAAAGGATTGAAGCAAAAGGAGGTTGACTAAATGAGTCCGAAAATAATGGAAACAGAAACAGAACGGAAAGACAAAGACAGCAGAAAATCGAGGGCACTCACTCAAGTTGGATTTTTTTATTTATTGATTTTCTCGGGATGGTTCGGTCCGGTTCAGTCCGGTGCTAACAGTTAGTTGATTAACCGCAAATCTAAAAACCCACTTCAGACGAATATTGTGCCGGGAATAAAGACATTATTCTCTCACGATTAAAGTCACTAACTAAATTCCTAATCATATATTATTACTAGTAAAATATCTCGTGTGTTCCATGGGGTGTACAAAATCTATTATAATAATAAAATTAAATATAGCTTTTGGAATCTAGGGTTAGTAC
>JAYMTH010000690.1:0-18677 GCA_036897465.1 Pelargonium australe
AAATGCCACGTCAGCACCACGTGTGGAAATAAATTAAAATGTCACGTGGTGCCACGTCACCCAAACTAACGGTGGGACTTGTGTGACCAATTTTTCTTTATGTGAGGGACTGCTGTGGCTTTTTCTTTTGTTAGGGACCTGGCTGGTGACTTTTCAATAGGTGAGTGACCTCCAGAGTATTAAACTCTTATTTTATTGGCGATAAGTTTAAGATAACAACTAAGAGTTCGAGGGATTAATTAATGGGACAATTAGATAATACAATAAGATAAAGCAAAAGAAAGCATAGTTATTTGGAGCCAAAAGAGTCCAAAGAAGAGACCTTTTATATTTTATTGAAGGGAGGGAGGGGCATATGCAAGTGGGTACGTGGTGCCAAAAGTTGGTAGAGAGTGACAAGCCGCGAGAAACGCTCTTTTGCCAACTGCATGGATTCTCTGTGTCTACTATTTGCTGGCAACACTGGTAGGTAGCTTAAGCAAAAGACATGCCTTTGGTTAATGCAACCCTTTGGTCAACCATCATTGCTCACATGCAACTAAAACTTATCAGAACTCTAAAAGAAGACGCTCATTTTGGGACAGAGGTTGTACTTAAGATTGCCTTCCAGATCCAAAAATAATCACGAGGTAAATTCTGCAGTTGTCCAGGTCTAAACAGATCTGCCCTCCACCAACTACAAACACGACAAACAAATGTGATAATCGAAGTCAACCCTTATGAGCTATAGTCATTTAAAACTAAAACAAATTTGATGATTCAACTACAAAGAGCTACGTATGGACACTTATGAGCTAAGTTAAGGCTAGTAACAATTTTGGATGGAATGAAGTACAGATTTTTTTTGATAAATTTAAGTTGGGTTGGGCTGAATTTGACTTGGTTCGAAACTGTGTCCAACACCACATCCAAGCCCAACCCAGAAAAAGGTATAATTAATTACTCAGTACTCATTGGCTTTTTAATACCATCAATTTCAAAACATTCATTGAGCCTAAGCCTATCTTAATACACTTTGAACTAATTAACTGTCATTGATGTCCTAATGAACTCCAAAATAAGAATATGGAAACAACCATAGAGTATGATTATGAGATGATTGTGTCTCAAAATAAGAAATGTTCAAGGCAAGGATAAATATTTGCCGGGTGAAAGAATACGAAAACACTTCATCTTAATAACTACAAAGAAAGGTATATTATACCTAATGGATCCTTAACGGTCCACCTTTGATTGATGTTCACTTGAAAGCTTGACTTCTAGATTGTGAAGTTCAAGCATAGGAATCATGTAATTGCATTGGGAAAGGAAATACTAAACTATAAAATACGACTGTTAAAAAGAAAAACTAATTCACAGGAGCGCCTTAACTAAGCCATATATGCAGGTCAAATTACATGGAAAATCGAGAAAGCAAAGCAATACACTATAGTGTAAAAGAGACAAGTATTTTTTTTACAGGTTCATAACTATCATTTCTTCCATTTTCATCAGTAAAATTAGTAAAAAGGTAATCGAAAGTAGCAACAGTTTCTCTAAGCAGCCTAATCTTAAATTGCTATTATTGAAAGATATTTGTTTGTATAGGATAATGATGAGGAAGAGCTGCTGCCATGACTTCTTACTTAGTGTTTGAGAGAAGTTAGACAACGACTACATTATCAGGCAGAAGAGGAAGAGAAATATGCGGTAGAAGAAGCAAGGCCAGTAAAGAGAACACCGAATACTCAAGATTAAATAGGTTCTACTTCGGCACATTCTGTACTTGTGTGTTGTAGGCATTGACGGAACTCTGCTTTACAATTTGTACACACACAAACGACATACAAACGCACACACCTTAGAGCCCCCGGGCTGTCACGGTCTACTCATTATCAAAGAACCCATTCATGACTAGTAATTTCTTATCCCAACTAAAATTCAAAATTCGAACAATAACATCCTAATGTTTTGTGAATATCAACGCGTACAACTTGTTGAAATGGCAATTGAGTGATTAGAATTAGATAAACACATTCAACATGCAGATAGTAGGTATACGTTAACATATCACACTCAACTATATTTTTTAAGATTGATACGTGTTTTGGTATCGTAAAATCAGTTTTTTTACCAGCACAACAGCAAGCTGTGAATGGAGCTAAAACCTAAGCTCATCAATATATTTAATGACCCACTCCTGTAAACCTACATGAAATTATTCCTTTATTGGTTTCAATTCTCTTCATTTTCGATTTTATAATATGGGGATCCTGAGCGGGCCCGCACATTTGCGGTTGGCATCTACTAATCCTCATTCAAGGTTGCCACTACCCTTGGGTTAATTCTCTTTCATTTTCATGTTCAGCAACTAAATTACAAGTACAATATGGAAACAATTTATACACAATCAAAACTAAAATCCCCAAAAATCTAATGTTGAAAACCCCAGTTAATATCTAATCATGAATGGAAAAGAAAATAAGTGCAAAGTGAAGGTAAAGCGAAGACAAACCATACCTTAAACGATCCAAGTCTACAAGAAAAAAAAAAAAAAAAAAAAAAAACAACAATTATCTTCAGTCTGAGTGGCAAGGAAAAAATTATGAATATATATGTTTTGGATCATGAGATGATTCTTCTTGAATCTCAATACCCTTCTTGTGCATAGCTAATGGGTTCAACAATTTAGACGCATGCTACATGGAAAAGGATAGTTGCTTATTTTTTCCAATTACTTGTCAGAGTGCTGGTTTACTTAAAATGTGAATTTTGAGTGTTATGTAGGATGTTGACCTCTTCACACTGTGGGCCGAGGAGACACTAATTGAAGACAATTTGATTTTGGACATTATTTTCCTTGCTTATTACGAGTCATTTTGTACTTGTAATGGTGAACAATGGAAAAAACTGTGTTCACTATACAAGGTATGCTGTTATCCTTCTGCATGCATTGGTTTCAACATTTTTTTCCGATCCTGATCCTTGCTCAGAAATATGTCTCAGGGAATCCTATGTGGGTCTTATAACTTTAGTAAGCTGGCAATTTCAAACGAAGCATTACATTCTTCTTACCAAGCCAAAGTACAGCTGCTGCTTATTCTTATAGAAACCCTCGATTTGGAGAATCTTCTTCAAATGGTTCATGATGAAATGCCTTTCAGGTTTGTAATTGTTTTCTCGTCATTTGCACACACACACACACATGTGGGTATATATATACACACACTGCTAATTTGTAACTTAATCTACTTATTGAGACCTTGCTTATCTCAAATGTTATCTAATTTTGTTTGAAGGAGTAACCATATCTAGGTCTTGAATCACCTGAGTGGTTTCATGGTGGTGCAGTTTAATGATTGAGATGAGCAGATGCCTCATGCCCTGTTTTTGAATTACAGTGTCGTGCATTGCATTTGTGTAGGAATTTAGAAGAGAAAGCTGCACACTTGTATTATGAATTTTTCTTTGGGATGTGGGGTATATAATATATTACAATAGACGATACTAAAAGAAACAAATTAAAACTAATATTAAATACAGTTATTGAGTTTTTATAAATAATAAGGGAAATTGGAAATTTGATTTCAACATGTTTATGAGATGGCTGTGCAATTTCTTAAGACAATATTAACAAGATTTTGAAATTACCCACTTTAATTTTAGATTATTATTGTTCTATTAGTTAATTAATTAATTAATTGAGCACTTTTGCTTATATTTAGAATTACTAAAACATTTGGTGGAATTGCTACCATGGTTAATGGATACGCTACAATAATGCCTTTTCTTGTGTTTTTATCCTTCAACTTCTGTAATTCTAAGTGGCACAGGCATTTTGGGTTTGGCCTGAGTAGGTTAGATAACAACAATTTTAAGTATATGTAGTTTGGTACTGAAGTTTTCATCTTCGAATGGTTTTATGGGCTTTGTCCATGCAATCATTCTCATTGCATTTTGTTAGTATTATGGCAGTACTATATTTTGGTCATATATCATATATGTAGTTCAAGGGTTAGATATGTCGTGGCCAATGAAAATATATGTTGGTTTTGTGACTGGTAGCAATGCGTCAACCAGTTAAATGTCTGTTTTAGAATTGATTGCCCAACTTTGTCATTTTATATATTCTCATTGTTTTCTTCTTTTGCTTTTAAAAAGGCAAGGTGCCACAGTATTTTCCTTGACTGATGTTCAAGAGATGGATGCAATAATTTCTGGTTTCAATGCTTTTGAAACCAAAGAAGCAGGCCCGCTTATTCTTGCTTGGGCTGTGTTCCTCTGTCTAATTTCATCCTTACCTGGGAAAGAGGAAAATAATGGGCTAATGGTATGTGGTCCTGTTGAAAGGACAAACTATATTGATGTTTGTAACTATATTGGATACACTTTCACTTTCTTTTAATATTTCAGGAAATTGACCATGTTGGTTATGTCCGTCAAGCTTTTGAGGCTGCATCATTGAACTTTTTTCTTGAAATCCTACAAAGCGATTTATTGAAGGAATCAGATGTAAGTTATCCTAGATTTCTAGCTCCAAGTATTTACAATGACTTGCTTTTAAATCTATCTTTTATGAGCAAATTCTCACATTTTCCAGGGACCTATTGCTGGTTATCGAAGTGTTTTGAGGACATTTATTTCTGCCTTCATTGCATCTTACGAAATAAATATTCAGGTATCTGTTCGTGCATCATACCTTAGACTCTTAGTCAGTATTATGCGTGGAGTTCCTTAAATGAATTTCTGATTTATGCTGTTTCCATGGTGCAGCTTGAGGACAGTACCCTCAACTTGATACTGGATATTCTTTGCCATATTTATAAAGGAGAGGTTGAAGTTCTTATTGGTTATCCTTATGGTTCACTTGTTTATCTTTGTTTTGTTCATTTATGTCTTGATTATTATATATTAACTGAATATTCTTGCACATTATTTCTGCAGGAGTCACTTTGCAATCAATTTTGGGACAAGGACAGTTTTATTGACGGTCCTATTCGGTGTCTCCTGTGCAACTTAGAGGGTGAATTCCCCTACAGGACAGTGGAACTTGTTCGATTTTTATCATCCCTTTGTGAAGGAACTTGGCCTGCAGAATGCGTGTAAGTTATATGATTATTTTTCTTCGTTGAACAATTTGGTGAGCTGCATGTGTCAGGACTAATGCATTTGCAATCTGTTATGGTTGCTAGCATATACTTGATGGTGAAATACTTGTGGCTCTATGTTGTGTGGAGACCTTATGGAAAACTAATTTCCTTGAAGTAAGAATGATCAGCCAAAGTTTACAGTTCACTTGCCTACCTCAGATTTTCAATTGTTGATGGGCATTATATATGGCTTTAAGCCTGCTACATAGATAATATGGTTTGTGTTATATTTTACTAGAAGTGGAGTTTAACATTGTTCTTTTTGAAGTTAGAGTGGTCATTGTGGGTAATCCAAATTAGATAATAAGCGAAAAGCTAACTCCACTCTGTTGGAAGTTCATTATGAACCTTGAAGGATTCAGTTCCCTTTCTATTTTGAATCTCGATAGCTTTTCCTCCGGTCATATCCTTAAAAAAAAAAATGCACGCAGTGAGTAGTATGTTATTTCCTGATTTTTATAGAAACATGTGCTTTTTGATTACTAAGAAGGCTTCTCATATACCATGCCTTCATCTATCAACAGGTACACCTTTCTAGATAAGTCTGTTGGTATATCATCTTTGTTTGAGATCAGTAGTGATTCCATGGTGGATAGCATCTCTCAGGTTGTTGAAACTCGTTTACCATTGCACATTCCTGGTGTTGAAGGTTTGCTCATTCCAAGTAGAACTCGTGGACATGTTTTGAAAGTAGTTGGTGGCAACACTGCTCTTGTACGATGGGAGGTAAATGAACACAAGCTTGTAATTTCCTAATTGTGTTGTGTTGGTTCTTTTTGGGTTACTTCACAACAAAGTGGTTTTCAATCCTAGGGTTAATAGCTGTTTTAAGCGGATTGATAATCATCGAAGTGTGTTTTTGTCATCATGTTAGTAGTAGAACACGTATCTTCTATCTTGTTCGGCACTTAATTTTTTATTTATTTATCTCACTATCATTTACTGGGTTTCAATTGGCATGCTTGAAGGTGTTCTTCTCCTTTTAGATTACTTTCCACTTCTCTAGTCTATGATTTTCCTTTATTGGTACAGTAGTTCGTAAATGTAAGTCACCCTTAAAATCTTGGAAGGCTACATATGATGATTCTCGATTCAAATGATTGCACTATGATTCCTTGTCAACAAAGTGTCTCCTTTTCAAATTTATATTAATTGATCTTTCTTTTACATCCATTTTGTTCAGTATACACAATCTGGTCTGCTCGTGTTGCTCCTGCACATAGCTCAGGAGCAATATTTGGATGGCAATGAGGAAGTTGTTCTTACTCTTGACCTGCTTAGTCGAATGGTGTCCTTCAACAAGGTAATTATTTTTTGAAGGTTTTTCTCATTTTTCTCCCATGGTGGGAGTGAAAAAACATCACTTCTGACAGTGCAACTGCAATTTAATCAATTTTCCAGCACTTGCATTAGAACTATTTATCATCCGTGGGGATGTAATAATATAACCTTTGGCCATCCCTTTTGGTGAACCTACACAAAGGGTCAAGTCTTTATTTATTTTGTGATACACAAGCTATGTTGTGACAATGTGACTTGCAGTATGAAAGGGTGAGCTGAGTGTAGAGTCTCCGTGTGTTATCACTTCCATTTTGAAACTTTCGGTTAATTTGGTGTGGTAATCTGTTATATCCCAATATAACAATCAGTAGACAATAAGTGTCCAAGGGCCAAAAGAAATTTCATGCTCGATTAGGCTAGTGGATTGTAGCATTTTGGTAAATTGTGATTCATTCTACGCATCCTTATCTTATGACGTTTTCTATGTATGATATATAGGCTGTATGCTTTGGTTTAATGGACATTGGCAACTTGTTTCATGTTCAAACTACTGGCATGAATGGACATATTGAGAAGAATGCATGGTAATGAACCAACTTGGGAGTTTTTATTTTATATTTTTATATCATTAAATAATGAGTTATTCCATGATTATAGTTGTCTTTGCCTTTTGCGTGATGTTTATTTTTCTATGTCCTAACTGCAGGGTGGTTGAGATTATCTGCACTCTGGTCAGAAAATTGTCTCCGAATCCCATTGGTGCTGCAATGATGTCTAAGGGTGTCAATATTTTAGCAATAATGTTGAAATGGTAACTCAGTCAAAGTTTATAGTTGTAGGTTTGATGTCTTTATAGCACTTAATGTAGGTTTTTAACCTTTATGAATTATATATCTGTTGTTACCCTCTGCATTGGTCTAATTAACCTTTGCTTATAGTTCAATTTTGGTTGACACTGGACAAGGAAATGTCATTACTACAACCTAAATCAGTAATTTTTTGGCAGCTCCCCATCTCATGTCGCTGCTGTGACTCTAAAGGCGAATATATTCGATGTTGCTTTGAGAAACAGTATCTTTGATGTTGACAGTAATCATTCATCAGGGTGAGTATTATACATAATAATATGACAGCTATCTATTTCAGTGTTGAAGTTGAAGTGTATAATATCTGATTGTTTGAATTTGCATCCTAAGCATGGCTTTGTTACTTTAAAGATAAGTTGTGTCGTTGAGGACTAATTTATTAGTTCATTGGTATATGAGTGTATCTAATTCCTTTAATCAATTGGTTCTTCCCAGTGGATCATGGCTGCTTTCTGGAAGATTGGCGAAGATGCTTTTAATTGACTGTGAGCAGAATGACAGTGACTGTGCGTTGACTATATCAGGTACAATAGAATTTTATCTATTCAATTGTTAATATTATTTTCCTTCTTGTTGCCTTTTGCTTTGTTGAAATATGCTTATACAAGTCTACATGATTCATTTCCAAGCAAAACTCATCCACTATACTCCCCTTAGTTTCATTACCTTGACCATTCAAACTATCATATTTCATCATAAGTTGATATGGGCATTTGCTATTGCAATCGGTGGGGTTTATGAGATCTAGTCAGATAATGATTGTTTCCTACTATTTCTACTTGGAGATATGTGTAATTGTGTACTTTACTTATTGATGGCATGATTTAAACCTTGCAGTGTTAGACTTCACTCTGCAACTGCTGGAAACAGGATTAGAGGATGATATTGTGCTGGCTCTAGTAGTTTTCTCCCTGCAGTATGTTCTAGTTAACCATGAGTTCTGGAAATATAAGATGAAGCACAGTCGTTGGAAAGTAACATTGAAGGTAAACCACGGTCTGTCGGTCTCTCTGTCCTAAAAATTTAGTTTTGTAAGTGTGGCTTTTTAATACATTGAAGGTTATTTACATAATGACAGATTGCCAGTAGTTTGCATGTTTTTTTTTTTTTTTTTTTTGCCTGTATTTCTTGATAATTGAATGAAAAAAGTTTTGAATTGGGATGCCTATATATTTTTATTTTTCCTGTTTTGGATATGATAGGCTTTATTTGGAGCACCAATTGATGTTGGATTACTTTTCCTTACTTTCCAACTCTACCCTTCACATGGGTGCCAATCTCAATATGAGTCAAATAATTGAAGGTTTTGAATGGATAGGTTTATAAACTTAGTCTTCATTACAGTTTAAATAATACTAATATGGTCAGTTTAGAAAGCCAAACCCATATTTCCAAGTTTTTTTTTTTTATACTAAATCAACCCTCTATGTTTTTTCCTGCATGCGAGTTCCAGCTTTGTTATCCTAGCTCTTCTATATGTTCTTTTTAAACCTTTTACATTAGTATTACTGGTCTTGCAGGTCCGGGGAGTGTTTAGATTTGTTTGTATTACAGGTCAAGTGACCTCAGAAGAGGTCAGATGTGACAGATATGACATTCACAATTAGGAATGTGTTGTGCCTACAATGCCACAAAGTCATTGTTCTGTGCCTGCATACATAAACTAAAATCCTTGATTTATAATTTGATTTGATTGTATGTCTCTCCAAAACCCTTAGGTATTTGGTTCTAGATAGACGAAGTAGATATCACTGACATGTTTTCTCAAGTGCAAGGATAAAACATTTTTTCGGTACGTCATAAACATTAGAGCTGGACTGAGTGATTCCTAATCTTACGTTGACTGATGTAGGTACTTGAAGTAATGAAAAAATGCATTATGGCAATCTCATACTCAGAAAAATTGGGCGAGGCCATCCGTGACATGTTACTCTCTGATTCATCCATTCACAGTACACTTTTTCGAGTTGTTTGTACTACTACACAAGGCTTGGAAGTGAGTGCTGTCATGTATCTAACCTTCTTAGTCATTCATAATTTTGCTTTAACTCCCTAATCTTTTGTTTTCCACAAGTGCAGAAACTTTATGTCAGCCGTCTCTTTGAACTGGTGGAGATTGAAGGATTAGAGCTTGCTATATCTTCCGTATTAGATATTCTTTTCAACATGCTCTCCAAATTTTCAAAGGTATATAAAAAAAAACTATTGTGCTCTGTATTCTTGTTGGAATAATAAATGAAAAAATGCTTTTGAATTAGCTTACCACGTCACAGTTTGAAGTAAATGAATGAACAGGAAAAAATATTACAGTTCTTAGTATAGTATCGTGGACTGGAGAGAAAATTGATGTATATTCACTGTGGGAAATGCCCAATTTGTAATACATATGATTCAATCATGATAAATCAAGATCCCTAAAATTAAGCTAATTCAAACTACAATACAGGAATTCTAAGTAGTATAAACTTTAATTTGTATAGTTTATGTTCCTATTGACATGCTTGTCCTCACAGGTTCTCTTAATTTTAACTTTGCATTACAATTTCAAGTATTTAATGTTTGTTTTAATTTTTGTAAATGTTACATTTATCAGAAGTAAAAGTTAATAATCAGTTTTATTTTCCAGGATGTCTCATCCAGCCTTCCCATCTTTCACCAAGCAGTGCTGTCATCTATGACCAAACCAATTCCTGTAGTTTCAGCTGCTATATCCTTGATATCATATTTCCGCAATACTGTATGGACTTCATCCTTGCTAATATTGATTATTGAAAGTCTTTCTTGCACCTTGCTTTTTATTTGTTATTTCCAATTGCTGTTACCTGACTGTTATTTGTTCTTATCCTATCATGGTAGTTTCTCAAGTATTTTCCGCAACACTCAATTTTGACTTGAACAAAATGGAATTTCTTTCTAAAAGATAAGGAATGTTTTGCATAAAAGAAAGAAGTCTTTTTCACGATTTTATCTTCATGACAGTCGACCTTGCTTTTTTGAACTGATGCCATTTAGCTTCTGCTACTTAATTTGTGTTTTGATCCTCTTCAGGGTAGGAATCTCGAGTATTTTCTCCTTACCAAAAACTCTGAATTTGAAGATAACATCACTTGTAACGATTAATCTGTGCTTGCTATAGTTGTTTGAACATATGTCAATAACACTATTTTTGCACTAAAAAATGACATTTATTTTATGGAGTGTGTGGCCTTGTGTATTTGTTATTTGTAAATGATTACCTATAGACTATACAGATAGAAAAGGCATGAATATTCTATGAACGTTTTTTTCGGTCTGGCCAACCCAGGGCTGTAACCCACAGTCCAACGATCATCCATACCATTAGCCATGATTCTTTTGACATGGATCATCAGGAGCTTCGGCTCGATTGCAAAAATGAAACAACTAAACCAAACCGAATCATTTTCTTCATGGGTACTGACATAGCATTCGTACAGGAATCTAAGCTCGAAACAGTTGGGCCAAGTTTTTTTCTTTTAGCTTGGTCTAATACTCTTATTGTTTTCTGGGCGTATGTACTCTTGTTGTTTTCCTCTTGTAAACCAACAAGTTTTTTCATCAAATAAAAGTACTCATTGCTTATCAATATATATATTATGAACGTTTTGTTAAATTAAATCCTGTAATCTGTTTGAGACATGTAATTATTTTTATGCACTAACAAGGCAATTTACTTGGAAAAGTTAATTTTTATTGTTTATTTGCACCTCTTTTGTTGAGTATTTTTGTCTATGCAGGCAATACAAGTTGGTGCTGCTAGAGTGCTATCTATGTTGTTGGTTGTAGCAGACTATCTACAGCCATGCGCGTTAGGGAATGCTTGCTTTGGTCTGGATGAGCAGCAGGTTTGGAGTAGTGTATTGAGATAATTGTTTTTGTCTTATTTTTATTTTGTAACTTCAGTAACTCAGTTGTTTCAAATTTGAAACTCTATTATTTACTTGCTTTTAGGTTGCAGGTCTGAGACATTCTATTAAAGCTATTGTATCTGAGCAGTCAATGGAGAATGAAGATCTATTTGTTGCAATTGTCAATCTACTCACTTCTGCGGCATATCACCAGGTTGGTTACTACTGATTCCATTCATGTGCTACAGGTTCATTCTTTTAAATATCACTCTTCAATGTCACTAAACTCACAACTACAACATTACACTCTGAACTCATTACCTTCTAGAAATATCATTTTAAATATTATTGTGATCTTGATTCTTAGGCCTGAAATATTTGCACGATTTTTCTTGGATAAATGATGGTTTAAGCCTGAAAGGTGCCTAACTTTATATATTTGATCTATTTAATTTTAATTTATACTTTTGTACTTTTTAATATGTGCTTCTGTTTCATAGAATTGATTGGTTGCTCTTATCTGATTGACTAACTAATCATGTAGATAACCTTAAACTGGTATGCTATAGAAATTAGAACCTAGGTGCATATCATACTAGAAACTCCTTATATAGCCAAGTTGGGATGGAAGCTCCACTTCTCTGCAATTGCAGATGACAGTGTCCCTATTGAATTCATTCATATAATATTATTTCACTTAGTTCCAGCCATTGATTTCTGTTCCATGTTTTACCTGGGTTTTATTGCAGCCTTCATTTCTAGTTGCTTTATTTGCTCCCGAAGAGAGTGCAGATGTCCGACCAAGTAATGGGATTGACGCGAAGCCAACAACCCAGTCATCCTCCGGGTCGCCAGGATATAGGAAACCCAGTCTGTTAGATTCGCTACTGCCATATGTTGAAAGATCTGATGATCTTATCAACAGGTATACTTTCTGAAGAGTTTTTTTTTTCTCTGCTTCAATTGTCTCTGTTATTTTGGAATGTACTATGTTGTGGGGTTCTGTTTGGTGTTCCTTACAATCCATAGTTCATACAGTTATATGTCTATGAGGTTAACACAATCTAATTGGGCAAAATTTTTGTCTCCAGCAATCCTCGCATACTACTTAATGTACTTAACTTCCTGAAGGCATTGTGGCAAGGTGCTGCCCAATATACATATCTGTTGGAGCGCCTTAGAAGTTCTGAGAAGTTCTGGAAACTATTGTCCAGCTCTATTTCAGTGATTGCCAGCTATAAAACTCCTCGTGAAAATCTGACTGAAACAGAGGCCCTAAGCGCTGCGTACAAATATCAGTGCCATTCAACCATCTTTGAAATAATGGCATGTGACATGTTTTTGCAGAAAAAGCTGTTGCATGCAGAGTCACTTGTGAAGCAAAATACTGAATCAAAAGGAAGAATTGAAAATGCAGTAAGCACTGAAAAATCACCTAGTACGAATTTGAGTGATCTTAATGATATTTTGTCAGCATGGTGCAAGAGCTCTGCTTTGGGAGGCCTGATTGACTCATATATATCTTGTGAATACAACGACGAGATATATTTTCGTGCAAAGGTGGCAGTTCCAAAAATTTCCAATCTTAATTACGTAATGTTTTTAGTGTTGGCTTGTTAGATTCATTTACTCACAGATTTTACATGTAATGCTAGCATGAGTCACTATTAGACATAATTATATTGATGTGTTGCTTTCACTAATGTTGATTGCTCTCATTTTACTTTAAAGTTAATTATCATGTATATTCGCGTTCAACCTGCAGGTTGCTACCATATTACTCACCATGCATGCAATTGGGAAGCTAGCAAAAGGAAATGCAGGATCTCTATCCATATCCTTACTTGAAAAGATTCGGGCCGTTTCTGAAATGGTTTGATCTTCTCTCAGTTGATATTTGTTACTATTAGGATTTTTTTTTTGCAAATACTTCTTGATTCATCCCAAACATAAGTTACAATGGTCTTTTAAAAGAAGTTTTTTAATTTCAGATCTGGCTATATTTTCTGTTATTTTAAAAGGTCAAGTTTCATATAACTTTTGCTCTTTGCAGTTGAGCAGTCAGCCTGCCTTTTTGGAATTATTAGCTCAATACTCACAGCGAGGTTACAGGTAAAGTACACATATGTGCCATCACTGTTGGAACTCTTTATTGATGGGGTAACCTTTGGAATCATCATGTTTGTGTATTCAGACAGACAAAGATATGGTTGATGTAGATGTACTAGAACTCCTCTGAGTTTGCTGAGAAGCTCATTAAATTTATTTTTGTATTACGTAACCATCTGAATAATAAAAGCTATAGAGTGGTGTAAAACAATAGTTCCAACTAAACTGGCAAAGAAAAGCTAAATCTCATTTGGCCAGACAGTATATATATTTAATTTTTAAAAAAAAAAATTTGTGATGCTTTAGAGGTAAAAGATGGTGTTGTGAATTTTGGTAAGATTCTGCAGCTGGACAACCTCAGGATTATAGAGTATGGTTTGTTGATTGCCCTTTTTCATGCATTACCAGCAGTTGAATTAGTTTCCGCTGCATAATTCAGTTGGGCGACTCCACCTTATATTTTAAGCTGTTAGGTTGAAAACTTAATATTGTACAAAGTAGGTTTGCCTCTGAGACCTTTACTGTTTGTGTTGTCCTCCCCATTTAAATTTGGTTCACATGCAGAACTATTGTATTGTTTGGCTTCCACGCGGTGGGGGAGTGTTAATGCATCACGTGTGGATTATATGGTGTTTGAAACTGTATGCTAGTTGTACCCCTCTGCATCTGTTAGCTTAAGCTTTTAGGTTGAGAACTTAACTCTGCCAATTAGAAGATGGCAGATTATGAAAATGTTGAAATGCTGTCCTGCTATTACAATGAATACATAAAACCATTATTTTATCTGTTCAACATGGCTATTTTTGGTTATAGAACTGAAGGTTCTCTTGTATCCCAATTTGTCATGTTCATATTTCTTTGACCATATTTAGACTCTTAATTTTAATTGCTACTATTTTACAGTGAAGGAAAAGAGCTAAAAACACTTGTTCTCAGTGACCTCTATTATCATTTAGAAGGGGAGCTTGAGGGACGTAAAATTGGTCCTGGACCATTCAAAGAGCTCTTTCAGTATTTACTTTCATCAAAACTTTTTCAGACATATCAACACAAATATGACTCTGATCTCTTCACAACTGCCAAAGAAGTGTATGTGTTTGACACTGTACAAATACGTACAGATTTGGGATTAGATATGTGGGATCATTCAGGTTGGAAAGCATCTAAAACAGTTGCAGACACTATGCTGCACTGCATGGATGATGCAAATTCTGTGGTGTTGCTTGGAAGTTCAAAGCTTTCTGCGTTAAGAGCATTGACAACTGTCTTGACTGTCTACGAGGTTGATGTGAGTACTCATAATTTTAATTTCCTTTGCTATCTGCGAATTATTTTTAGAATCTGCAAGCTCTTTCTGACAGTGATTTGAGGGTTTCTTATCCTTAAGAACATGGATATTTTATGATCTAATTTACCCTGTTCAATCATCTGAACTTTTGTTGCATAAATGATACATTTTAATCCACTGGAGATTTCAGCTTTGAATTACAGTCCTATTATCATTATAGCTGTAATATGACTCATAATATGTTTATCACAATCTTAATTGTCTGAAGAAACCGTACTGTACATAAACCCTAAACCCTAAATTCTTTTTATAATTGCCTTGTTCCTTTGCATTATTGATTCAAATTTCTCTGAACTTGCAGTCAGCAGAGAACAGTACCAAAATTGGAGGGAAGATCCCTGATAAACTCACTTCCTCTTGCATTGACCAAATATGTCAACGTCTTCATTCCACAATCAAATCAATCGCCCCAGTTTTGGATGCATCCAAAGATACCCTTAATTTTCTTGTAGCCCAAGCTGAACTTCTTTTCCATCTTATGAGATCAGCACGTGAAATACTTCCCTTGCCTGTTTGTGTACTTGTCTTGAAAACCTCAGGTTCTGGTCTGAGAGTATTGAGTGACTTCAGGCCATCAATTACTGAGGCTAAGGTAACCGTGAGACTCTTACTCATGTCCCTTCTATTGGCTGTGGAGGTCAGTTCCCATAATTCAAGATTAGGAGGTGCCACTGAGATGGGAAATGTTGACGACTTTTCTGAGGTATGTAATGTTAGTCTGGGGCTGTTACCTGTTCTTTGTGATTGCATTGCAACTACAGAACATTACACCCTCACCCTGGCTGCTATGGACTTGATACTAAGGAGTTTGTTGACTCCCAACACTTGGTTACCAATCATACTGAAACATCTTCAGCTGCGGCATGTTATTCTGAAGCTTCAAGATAAAAAATCTCTTGCATCTTCTCCTATAATATTGAAGTTCTGTTTGACCCTTGCACGTGTAAGAGGAGGTGCTGAGATGCTTCTCAATGCCGGTTTCTTCTCCACTCTAAGAGCGTTATTTGCTGACTTGTTTGATTGTGACACCCTCTCGGTAATCAGTAAAGAGAGGTCTCTTTCCAAGTCTTCAGATGAGACTGATAAGCTACTATCTGTTTGGGGGCTCGGTCTTGCTGTAGTAACAGCCATGGTTCATTATTTGGGAGACAGTTCATCTTGTACAGATATTGTGGACGATATGATACCATACTTTTTCTCAGAGAAATCTTATTTGATCTCATATTATCTTGAGGCACCAGACTTTCCATCGGATTATCAGGATAAGAAAAGACCTCGAACTCAAAGGACACACACTTCTCTAACCATTCTTAAAGAAACTGAGCATACTCTCATGCTCATGTGTGTGCTTGCGAAGCATTGGAATTCATGGAGCAAGGGCATGAAAGAAATGGATTCACAGTTAAGGGAGAAATGTATTCATCTTTTAGCCTTCATTAGCCGTGGAACTCAACGCATCGGGGAATCCCCCAGCAGGACTGTGCCTCTCATATGTCCTCCAATCTTGAAGGAAGAGTTTGATTATTGCAAAATGCCATCATTTGTCAACAGCAGAAATGGGTGGTTTGCTCTTTCTGCTCTTTGTTCTATGTCTAAACCTAAAGTGTCCTTTGCTTCATCCACCGCCCTCGTGGTTAAGGATCAAGCTACTAGAAATAGTGAAAACATTTCTCAAACCTACTTCTCGGACAGTATTGCTGTGCAGATCTATAGAATTACATTTCTCATTTTGAAGTTTCTATGTTTACAAGCAGAGGGTGCTGCGAAAAGAGCAGAGGAGGTTGGGTTTGTTGATCTTGCTCATTTCCCCGAGCTTCCAATGCCCGAGATATTACATGGCTTACAGGTAAAACCTGGCTTGTTTTAAGTTTATGCTTCACTGTCTTTTTGTTTCCTTTTGTTATAATTTTCTTTCTCACTACAGGATCAAGCAAGTGCTATTGTTACCGAACTATGTGATGCCAGCAAATTGAAACAGATTCAACCCGACGTAAAAGGTATCTGTCTCCTGTTGCTCCAAATTATGGAAATGGCCTTGTACTTGGAGCTTTGTGTGTTGCAGATATGTGGAATACGACCTGTTTTAGGTCGTGTGGAAGATTTCTCGAAGGAACTTAAATTGTTACTAAAAGGTACCGAACATCCCATTCTGCGAACGAAAGGTTTGTCGATTTCTTAATTGACATGATTACTTACTGTATCGTTTTCACTGTTCTTTCACAGCGACGGAGGGACATGGTTTTCTGAAATCACCAGTCAAGGGCTTGAAGCAGATAGTATCAATTCTCCATCCCAGGTTATTGCAAAGTGAGGGTTTATTGTAAGTAATTCATCTGAATCTTTGGACTCTCAGGACTTTGAGTAAAGAGCATCCAAATGTTTAGTGTTTTGTAGCCTATAGGAAATATGTAGCTTGTGACATGAACATTTTTCTTTGTATAGATGTATTATATTTGTGACATTTTCTCATATAGTACAAGTGAAATATGGGCATTTCTCTTGCTTTACTTTGTGATAATTTTATTTTATTTTCCCTTACAAATATTTCTCACTTATCTTGTGGAGACCCACCAAAACCATCATTTTCTAGTGTTTTTTAGTGCTTACAATCATTCATGATGGGTCCAACCTTCCGGTGGAAATGAATTGCTACCTAAAGGCCACGTTTTTAATTTTTCTGAGTGAGACAGTATCTGTTTACTTCATCCGTTCCAAAATAAGTGTCTTCCTTTCTATTTTGAGAAAAATTAAGTAGAATTTAGTTAGTGTGGTATGTTTACTATTTTATCCTCATGATTATGTGTTGATGTATCTTAATAAACTTTTTATAAGGATATTATTGACAATTCATGCATAACTAACTTACTAGAAAAGAAAACAAGACACTCATTTTGGGACGGAGGGAGTCGTACATGTTTCACGTTTGACTATTTTATTGTAAAATTTGGATCCACAGATTTGATTGTCAATTTTACACAGCATATGCTTATCACATATGCCTTATTATCATCTCTTACAAAAAGAATCTAACTTTTTTTAAAGGTGTAGTTAGTAGCCATCAAAATGTTATTTTCCTTATTATCAAAATAAAAGTAAATCTAATTAGCATAATTAGACTAAATTGATATCAGTTATAAAACGTGATGTCATTTCTCTCGGTGACTCAAACTTAAGACACAACGACAGCCAAGTAGTGCATAGACCACTGGATATGTTAGGTGTTTGTAGCATCTAGTGCTTCAATGAACCAAGATATGGTCTTCCACGAATTCGAGATCCAAACCATACGTTCGTAATGTACTGTAAGCTAGATCATTGTACGAAAGGAGTCATCCAATGTGAACGACATTTCGTGTTTGTGTCGTAAACAGTTAAATTGTGACTTAAATTGTGAGCTCTATAGCTTTTAATTTTTTAAAAGAAAAAACAAAAACAAGAAAATCATATTTTGAAATGGAGCAACTGTGGCCATAAATATGGTCTGCGTTGATATGAAGCAAGGAACCAGCAAGAGCTTTCTAGAGTGTTCTTTTTTCTTTTTGATATACGATAATGGTGCAACTAAACGGCGTCGATTCTCAGTTCCGTTGCAGCCTCCACGTAACGACAAATGGCACTAGCATATACCAATGCTACATCGGATCTTGACTAACCACAGTTTCTTCTAGCCCAACCCTAGTTAGGTCCTCCCCGAATCTCACTCCGTTAATTTCGAGCCACGCGTCCGCCTTATCAACGGCTAGGATTCATTCCTCACAGATATGCACAGCACTCATCTCTATATAAACCTCATCCACCTCGAAAACCCTAACATAATCATTTCCCAAATCCTATTGTGATAATCCAACTCTGCATCATCCATGTCGAACCCTAAAGTTTTCTTCGATATGAGCGTCGGTGGCTCTCCCGCCGGCAGGATCGTGATGGAGCTCTACGCAGACGTCGTGCCCAAAACAGCCGAGAACTTCCGCGCCCTCTGCACCGGCGAGAAAGGCGTCGGCAAAAGCGGCAAGCCCCTCCACTACAAGGGATCGTCGTTCCACCGCGTGATCCCGGGATTCATGTGCCAGGGCGGCGA
>JAYMTH010000691.1:0-18669 GCA_036897465.1 Pelargonium australe
GGGGTTAGTTAAAAAAAAACACACAAAAAAAAAAAAAAAAAAAAAAAAAAACAGTTGAAGTGTTGTAGGGTGCCAAGAATGGTTGCTAAAGAGCAATTCTCCAAAAATCTAAGCGTTAGAGATTGTCAATAATGATCCATAACAATGGTCTTTTACCAATGATAAGAAACTTAGATGGTTCCTACTAGGGCTGTTCACAGCCGGGTCCCCGTTCAGAACGGGGTATGAAAATCATGCCGTTCACCGGCCCGTTCAAACGGGGTATGAGCGGGTTTAACGCGAACGGTGAACGGGTTGTTTGAGCGGGTTGTGCGGGTTGTCCCGTTGGAAATTGGGGTTTCAAAATTAGGGTTTCAAAATTGGAAATTGGGGTTTCAAATCGAACGACGAAATCGAAATCGAAGACGAACGACGAACGACGACCGAAACGACGACCGAAACGACGACTGAAACGACGACGACGACCAACGACGACGAAGACGACAGAGAGCGAGAGAGGACTGAGAGTGACAGAGAGGAATGAGTGTGAGAGAGAGGACTGAGAGTCTGAGAGTGAGAGAGAGTCACAGAGAGGTCGAGCGAGACTGAGAGTGAGAGAGAGGAGTGAGAGTCTGAGAGTGAGAGGAATGACCGAATGAGTGTGAAGGAGGCTGCTCATTTTGATGATATATATATAGCTAGGGTTAAGACTTAAGAGGGATATATATATAGCTAGGGTTAAGGGGGTTGAGCGGGGCGGGACGGGTTGAGCAACGGGTTGGAAAATTATGCCGTTCACCGCCCCACTCATCACGGGACGGGACGGGTTACGAGCGGGCGGGTTGCGAGTTGAGCGGGACGGGTTAGCGGGTTGCGAGCGGGTTGGGCGGGTTACGGGTTGAATTTGGACAGCCCTAGTCACCAGAACTATTAACTTTGTTGATTGACTTGGTCAAGATTGGTCCCGCAAAAGCTCCTTCTTGGCAGCTTCCTTATTACACTCAGGAGAGGCTGAGCAAGCACTTTCTCATGATATTATGTCTAGGCTTTTCAAGTAAATTCAGTGAACAAACCAGCTCTCTCTTTCTCTCTCACACACAGAGATGGTTGTGCAATTGGTGGTATTGCAGCTGATTCTGTTACTATGCCCATTGAGCACATTAGCACTTATGCCATATCTTGCAAAGTCTGGTTGCAATGAAAAATGCGGAAATGTTACCATTCCATATCCATTTGGAATGGGAGCCAACTGCTACCTTGATGAATGGTTTGAGATAGATTGCAAGAAGAGTGCCAACAGTAGTTCCAGGCCTTTCTTGAAGAGACTCAGCCTAGAGGTGCTGCAGATTGTGCTACCAATAGATGAAAACCCAGGTCTTCTTCAAGTCAACAATCCGGTTTTCTCATCATATTGTAACGGTATAAACACAAGTAGTCCAGGCACAGCTGTGGACTTGAGAGGAAGCTCTTTTGCCTTCTCCCAGACCAGAAATAGCTTCATTGCAGCGGGTTGCAACAGCTATTTTTATGCACTCTTGAGTGATAAGCGTATAACTATTCAAGTCTATTGTTCACCTGGATATGAAGGAAACCCATATCTTGGAAATGGATGTCAAGGTACATTTTCTTCTCTGTGAAGTCTGCAAAAAAATTTATAGCTTGAATCAACTAAGATAAATAGCTTCATATGGTTTGCTTCACTTTTTTTTTGTCAGATATCAATGAATGTGAGAATTCAAATACTACATGCTCGGGTACTTGTGAAAACACGCTTGGATCTTACAAATGCACAAGTAAAAGAACTTGGATCAAAATCTTAATTATAGGTATAGCATGCTCTACCCTCTTAGATTGGAAATTATTTCAGTTAAAATACCTGTATGTAGAAGTCAACTAATTTCCATATGATCGAGTTATGCAGGTCTTAGCTCTGGTCCTGGACTACTAGTTCTAGTAGCTGGTGCGTGGGGATGTTACAAAGTGATAAAGAAAAGAAACCAGTTTAAACGCGAAGAGCCAAGAAATTGAGCTTTTGGGATGGCGTTCCTGCCACATTTGCTGGATTAAATCTTGCTTAATTAATGTTATCAGTGAATTCTAGACCATTATTACCTAACAATTTATGGTGAATAAGATGTTGTGTTCTACAGTTTCTGCTTCTATTTTAATTTGTACTAGAAAACAATGTAATGAAAATTTGCCCGTGATACGTACATTCATTCGACTTTCTCATAGTTTCCTTGACAATTAGATGCCTTTCGGGACATACTTATCCTTTATAACTTCTCTCACGTAAGTTTTTACCATTTTCTTGCGAGGTTAGTGGTTACTGTCAGAATCTCGTCTTTCTGTCCTCATATCAAAACCCGATCTCAAGGATATCAAACAAATGGTTCTCCTCCATTGATTTGGTGACATATACAGCTAAATCTGCCTTCTTCCAATCTTGTTGGGAGATATAGGTTTTTGTCCAGTTAAGAACTCAACCAGCACAACACCGAAACTGTAGACATCACTATTATCAGTAAATTGGCTTGACCTGAAGTACTCCGGACCCAATACTTTACACAGATTGCTTTTATTTTTTAGATCACATCAGAATCTTGAAATTTTGTGTGTATCAACTTACATGCCAGTCAAATTATATTTGATTCTTTATGTGGTTTGTGTGCTACTGTGTAGAACCACTCCAAAGAATTGAACAAAAACACTTCATTTCGTTATGGATCATCACACATTCTACGACATCTTTTACTTCTTACCATTACAGTTCTGTCTCAAATAGTTTCTTATTTGAATTCTGGATAGCAATAAGTCAACTAATAGAACAGCACACAGAAGTTATCAAACCCTCTCCATCTTGGTTCTGACTTTTGACAGTAAAAAAATATGTATTCTGGTATGAGTCTACTTATTTTGTATGATTTGTTGAATAGTTCTTGCCACTACTGTTTGTTTAAGAGGGACAGATAATTAAGCTTAATTGACTCTGCAAGTCAGTTAATAATGTAAGATTGTTCTCCTTCTACACTACTTTGTTTATTGGTAACTTCAACTTCAAGTTGATGAATATTCTTAGGGTTGCAGAGTCCACTTCAAGAACAAACCAGACTCAAGCACACAGAGGAAAGAAGATCAGAATGGCTCTAACAGTGGTTCCAAGACTTTTTCTTCCTTCAATGGCTCTGATACCATGTGGAATTGATTCAGGAAGACTTGACTTGATTTTATTCATTTACAATTAGCAACTACTCAATATGTACAAGGAAACAACATAGGAAAAAACCTTGATTTACATCCATGAATCATGCTCTGCAAGTTGATAAATATGCTTAATCAGGGGCACAAAAGTTCAAGAACAAACCAGACTCAAACAAAGAAAGAGGAAAGAAGATCAGAATGGGTGTGTTTGTGCAATATTTGGTTGTACTACAGTTGGCTATTCTGTTCTTTTCGCCGGGACTGAATAGATTGGCCCTTGCAGCACCCCCTCAAGCAAAGCCTGGATGTCCAGAAAAATGTGGAGAAATCAAAATCCCATATCCTTTTGGGATTGGAAGAAACAGCAGCAACAAAAGCTGTTACCTCGACAAGTGGTTCGAGGTAGACTGCTACACGAATTTCAGCACCAGTCCAAGGCCTTTCCTGAAGAGAGCCAACCTGGAGCTGCTTGAAATTTCCTTACCTTATGACATCAATGATGTAGGTCAGGTTCTTGTCAAAAGTCCTATATTTTCTGCAGATTGTAATGGAAGTAGCCAGGAAACTGGTGAAGCTGTGAACTTGAATGGAAGCAACTTCATCTTCTCTGAGTACAGAAACAGTTTCAATGGAATTGGTTGCAACAGCCGCGTCTTGTTGGCAAATATAGAGCCAGTTCTTATGGGTTGTTCATCTACTTGTGGTAGAGATGGAAACAATACTTGTTGCCAGAGCGCAATCCCCTCATATTTTAATTTTTTCAATGCGACTTTTGAGAGTACAGGTACTGCAAATACAAGGGGAGAGGCGTGCAAGTACGCCTTCATAGCTGATACGAGCTGGTTAGAGCCACAGCAAGCCAGAAACAACTCATGTGTCTCTCGCATTCGAGGCTTGGAATATGTTCCTGCTTGGTTGAATTGGGGCATATCAGATAATTCAATTCCCGGGATAAGCTCGAGAAGAGACTCAAATAGTATTCCCCTCATTTCGTTCTCATATAATGTCTATTATTATGTAGTCTTGAGTGATAACCGTATAACTATTCAAGTCTATTGTTTACCTGGATATGAAGGAAACCCATATCTCGGAAATGGATGCCAAGGTACATTTTCTATTCTGTGAAGTCTGATGAACAGTTATATATATCTTGCATCAGCTAAGATAAATAGCTTCATATGTTCTGCTTCACATTTTTTGTCAGCTATCAACGAACGCAAGAGTCCAAATACTACATGCTTGGGTACCTGTGAAAACACACTTGGATCTTACAAGCACACAAGTAAAAGAACTCGGATCAAAATCTTAATTATAGGTATAAATGGAATTTATTTCAGTTAAAATACTTGTATATATGTAGAAGTCAACTAACCAGTAAATTCCCATATGCTTGAGTTATGCAGGTCTTAGCTCTGGTCTTGGACTACTAGTTCTAGTCGCTGGTGCGTGGGGGTGTTACAAAGTGATGAAGAAAAGAAACCAGCTTAAGTCCAAGGAGCCAAGAAACTGAGCTTCCGGATAACGTTTGTACTACATTAATTTGCTGAATTAGGCCTTATCAGTATATTCTCAACCATTATTTGTGAATCATTCATGGTGAATAAAATGTTGTGCTCTACAGTTTCTGCTTCTGTTTTCATTTGTACTAGAAAACAGTGTAGTAAAAATGGCAATATCAGTTTAGCATCTCATCTACTGATGCATTTCTATACATCAGTGCCTTATTCTGTGGAAGTGAAAGCAACAACCCGAGTCTCAGTTTTTCTGTCCATGATACGTACATTAATTCAACTTTCTCATAGTTTTCTTGACAGTTAGATGCCTTTTGGGACATACCGATCCTTTCTAACTCCATGGCAACTTCTTTCGCGCAAGTTTTTACCATTTTCTTGCAAGGGTAGCTAATATCAGAATCTCGTCTTTCTGTCCTCGTATCAAAACCCGAGCTCAAGGATATCAAACAAATGGTTCTCCTCCATTGATTTGATGAAATAAACAGCTAGATTCTGTCTTCTTCCAATCTTGTTGGAGAGAGAGGTTTTTGTCCAGTTCAGAGCTCAACCAGCAAACCACCAAAGCTGTAGACAACACGATTTATCACTAAATTGTACTGACCTGAAGTACTGTATAAATCTATAATCGGACCTTCAGTTCAGCTTAACCTTTAGTTGAATCTTGCTCAACAAAGTGAGCTGTCTACATCAACAGTTCAACCTCAAGATAAAATTTCATATCAGAATGACATCCCAATATGTAGCTGACAATATTCAAAACCATTCACATATATTGCATTTTTTGTGTGGACCACATGGCACATCAGAATCTTGAAATTTTGTGTAAATTATCCCTTGATTCTTTATGTGGTTTGTGTGCTACTGAGTGTTGAGTCACTCAAAATAAATGAGCATTAGCTTGTAAGGAACATCACAAGTACACAACAGAGAGAAAATGAATTCTGCAGAAGCTCCATCCTACAAGCCTCATGCCATTTGTATCCCATTCCCAGCTCAAAGCCACATAAAGGCAATGCTAGGACTAGCAAAGCTTCTATACCTCAAAGGTTTCCACATAACCTTTGTGAACACAGAGTTCAACCATAGCCGCTTGCTCAAATCTGCTGGTCTTAAGGCCTTAGATGGATTGCCTGCAGGTTTTCTTTTCGAAGCTATTCCCGATGGTCTTCCTCCTTCAAATGCTGATGCAACTCAGGACCTTCCTTCTCTCTGTGAGGCTATAGCTAGAGGCAACTTCTTGGCTCCATTTCGCAGTCTACTTGCCAAGCTGAATGATACTACAACCTCAAATGTTACACCAGTGAGTTGCATAGTCTCAGATGGTTTCATGCCGTTTACATCCAAATTTGCTGATGAACTTGGAATTCCTATTGCAATGTTCTTTACCATCTCAGCGTGCGCTTTTATGGGGCTTAAACATTATGGTGCTCTAAGAGACAAGGGCCTCACACCACTCAAAGGTAAATAGGATCAAGAAGTTACTTATACAAAGATTAAAGATCCAACTACTATAGACTTACATTTTTTTTTTTTTTTCTGTCTTGCAGATGAGAGCTATCTAACAAATGGCTACTTGGACACAATTATAGACTGGATCCCAGGTATGAAAAATATCCGTCTGCGGGATCTTCCAAGCTTAGTTCGTACCACAGATCCGAAAGATCCCTTGTTTGACTTCTGCATAAACTCAGCAGACAATGCTTCCAAAGCTACAGCAGTTGTAATAAATAGTTTTGAAGCATTGGAGCAAGATGTTTTGGATGCTCTCTCATCCATAATGCCCCCACATATCTATGCCATTGGTCCTCTAACACTTCTTCTCGATAAAATACCCGAAAACATCCCTTCAAGATCCATTGCATACAATCTATGGAAAGAGGACACTGAGTGTCTCCTATGGCTCAACTCTTGGCCACCCAAGTCAGTTCTCTATGTAAATTTTGGCAGCATAGCTTTCACGACTCCACAGCAGCTCACTGAGTTTGCTTGGGGACTTGCAAATAGCAAGCACCCGGTTTTGTGGATAGTCAGGCCTGATTTGGTGATGGGTGATGAAGCTATTTTTCCTTCCGAGTTTGTTGCAGAAACTAAAGAGAGATGTATGGTGACAAGTTGGTGTCCACAAGAGCAAGTCCTAAACCACAAATCGGTTGGAGGGTTCTTGACTCACTGTGGATGGAACTCAACAATTGAGAGCATCTCAGCAGGAGTGCCAATGCTGTGCTGGCCATGTTTTGGAGATCAACAAACAAATTGTATGTACAGTTGCAAGGAATGGGAGATTGGGTTGGAGATTGACAGTGATGTGAAGAGAGAGGAAGTTGATAAGGTTGTGAGAGAACTAATGAAGGGAGAGAAGGGGAAGAAAATGAGAAGCAAGGCCTTGGAGTGGAAAAGAAAGGCAGAGGAGGCTACCGGCATGCATGGCTCATCATCCATTGCATTGGATAGGCTGGTGGATCAAGTTCTCGCGTCTGAAAATCACACACATGACACACATCTAATCCACAAATAGTTCAAGCCTCATGAGTGGGTGTTATTGTATTCTGATCCATCAACCAAGAACATATAGTCTTTTGTAATTTGCATTGTCTTCAGTCTTTTCTTGCCTCAAAACTTAAACCTTGGATCACGTTGGGGTATGGTTTGTTTGTTCTAATTTACAGCACCTCAAGATTGATAACTCTAGTCAAGAAAGGTCTGTGATTGCTTGTGCCAATATTGTTCTTGCAGTTTATCTCAACTGATCTGTCAAATTAACCTACCTAAAAAGCGTACGGCATCAATCATAATCAGTGCATTTTCCTATCTCATTTCTTGCCTTAAAACATGTCAAATGTTTCTTTAAGCACTATTTCACAACCATTTTGTGCTGACATCTTTTAGATTTTACAAGTACAGTTGTCTCAAATAGTTACTAGTTTTGAATTCTACCTCTGGATGGCAATAAGTCAACTACTAGAACAGCCCATAGAAGTTATCAAACCCTCTCCATCTTGGTTCTGACTTTTGACTATAAATATAAAAAAACATGTATTCTGGTCTTAAGTCTACTGATGTTGCTGAATAACGTGCCATTATTATAATTTTAAATCGGGAGAGATATAAGATTGTTCTCCTTCTACGCAACTTCTTTATTAGACGGCAAGGAACAGAATTTTTTTGTTTATTGCTAACTGCAAGTTGATAAGTATGCTTAGGATCACAGAGTCAACTTCAAGAACAAACCAGACTTCAAAACACAGAAACAGAGAAAAGAAGATCAGAATGGTTGTACCTGTGCAATATTTGGTGGTAGCACAATTGGCTATTCTGTTATTTTCGCCGGGACTGAATAGATTGGCACTTGCTGCAGTACCCCCTCAAGCGAAGCCTGGATGTCAAGAAAAATGTGGAGAAATCAACATCCCATATCCTTTTGGGATTGGAAGAAACAGCAGCAACAAAAGCTGTTACCTTGACAAGTGGTTCGAGATCGACTGCAACACGAATTCCAGCACTAGTCCAAGGCCTTTCCTGAAGAGAGCCAACCTGGAGCTGCTTGAAATTACCATACCAAATGGAAGCAATGAAGTAGGTCAGGTTCTTGTCAACAGTCCTATATTTTCAGCTGATTGTAATGGTAGTAGCCAGATAGCTGGTCAAGTTGTGAACTTGACTGGAAGCAACTTCATTTTCTCTCAGATCAGAGACAGTTTTGTTGGAGTTGGTTGCAACAGTCGCGCCTTGATGGCGAATATAGAACCAGCTCTTATTGGTTGCTCATCTACTTGTGGTAGAGATGGAAACAGTACTTGTTGCGAGAACGCAATCCCCTCGTTTCTCAATATCTTCAATGTGAGCTTTGAGAGTATAGGTGTTGCAGACACAAGGGGAGAGGAATGCAAATATGCCTTCATAGCTGATACGAGCTGGTTAGAGCTACAACAAGCCAGTGGTAAGTCCTGTGTTTCTCGCATTCAAGACTTGGAATATGTTCCTGCATGGTTGAATTGGGGCATATCAGATCACTCAATTCCCGGGATAAGCTCATCAAGAGACTCAGATAGTATTCCCCTCATTTCGTTCTCATTTACTGTCTATTATTATGTAGTCTTGAGTGATAAACGTAAAACTATTCAAGTCTATTGTTTACCTGGGTATGAAGGAAACCCATATCTCGGAAATGGATGTCAAGGTACATTTTCTATTCCATGAAGTCTGCAGATTAATTTACAGCTTGCATCAGCTAAGATTAATAGCTTCATATGTTTTGCTTCACATTTTTTGTCAGATATCAATGAATGCGAGAATCCAAATACTACATGCTCAGGTACTTGTGAAAACACACTTGGATCTTACAAATGCACAAGTAAAAGAACTCAGATCAATATGGTAATAATAGGTATGACATGCTCTACCCTCTTAGATTATAAAACATTTCAGTCAAATACCTCTATGTAGAAGTCAACTAACCGGCGAATTCCCATATGCAGGGCTTAGCTCTGGTCTTGGACTACTAATTGCAGTAGCTGGTGCATGGGGATCTTGCAAAGTGATAAAGAGAAGAAACGAGATTAAACGCAAGAAACAGTTCTTCAAACGAAATGGTGGTTTGTTGCTTGAACAGCAATTATCTTCAAAACAAGGCAGTGTGGAAAAAACAAATGTGTTCAGCTCAAAGGAGTTAGAAACAGCCACTGATGGTTTCAACAAGAACAGGATACTTGGGCATGGCGGTCAAGGTACTGTCTATAAAGGAATGTTGCCGGATGGAAGAATTGTTGCAGTCAAGAAGTCCATAATAGAGAAAGATGGAGCACTTATTGAACAATTCATCAATGAGGTGGTCATTCTTTCACAAATCAACCATAGAAACATTGTGAAGCTCCTAGGCTGTTGCTTGGAGACACAGGTTCCTTTGCTGGTTTATGAATTTGTCCCCAACGGTACACTTTCTCAATATCTTCATGGTCAAGTTGATGAGTTCCCAGTTTCGTGGAAAATGCGCTTGCAGATTGCCACTGAAGTTGCTGGAGCTCTTTCCTACTTGCATTCTACAGCTTCTACCCCCATTTATCACCGGGATATTAAGTCTTCTAACATACTTTTGGATGAAAAATATAGAGCAAAAGTAGCAGATTTTGGAACTTCAAGATCAGTTTCCATTGATCAAACACACCTCACCACTCTTGTACATGGCACATTTGGGTACTTGGATCCCGAGTACTTCCAGTCAAGTCAGTTTACCGATAAAAGTGATGTCTATAGCTTTGGAGTTGTGCTCGTTGAGCTGTTAACTGGGCAAAAAGCAATATCTTCCCTTAGGTCAGAAGAAGGAAGAAGTTTAGCTACATACTTTATCACAACAATGGCAGAGAATCGTTTGTACGATATTCTTGATACTCGAGTTGTGATGCAAGGAGAGGAAAATGAGATCATGGCATTTGCTGATCTTGCAAAAAGATGCTTGAATTTGAATGGGAGGAACCGACCTGCAATGACAGAAGTTAGGATGGAGTTAGAAAGAATCAGTGTTTTGCATAGAGCAAGAAGTGGCAATAGACAAGAAGATTATGAAGTAGTTGATTACAAAAGAAGCCAAGAAAGTGAGCTTTGGGATGATGTTCCTACTACATTTTCTGGATTAAATACTCGCATCGCTTTATCAGTAGATTCTCTACCATTGTTACCAAATCATTCGTGGTAAATAAAATGCTGTGCTCTACAGTTTCTGCTTTCAAGTTGTACTAGAAACCATTGTAATGGAAATTTCTGACTAATAAAAAAACATCTGTTTCATTTAGAATATGAAATATCAGTTCAGCATCTCATTTTCGTGAGTTTATTCCTCTCTTTTGCTCACCAGTTTGCATATCCACAAAATGCCAAAGATACTAAAGTCAGGAATTCAAGGCCAAAATCTTCACAACTCAAGCAAATGGGACATTTTTCATTGGCTTGTACAGATTCATGTTCATATAGCAATAGCAAGAGAGAAATGTAAGATATTAAAACTACATATTAATCTGTAAGATATCAGTACAGTGTAAATATTGGTTTTTATTATCAAAACCAACTACATATTAATCTGAAAGTACAGAAACTATCAAGGAATCACTCAGCAATTACTATTAGAACATGAGTTAAACCACATTGTTTCATCACCATGACTCACTTGGTAACAATGGGTATGCATCTAGTGATGAAGTTGTCTGGTTGTCCATTGAAGATCCCGCGGAAGCAGAAGGATCATCCCAAGGGCCATATTCCCGGCTCCTAACGCATTCAATCTCTTCGTAATTTGCATCACCAATACTAACAGCAACGTGCGCCGTTCTGATCCTTTCCAACTCTGTGGATACTTCCCTCATTGTAGGCCTCTTTCTCCCATTCAAGTTCAAGCATCTTTTCGCCAAGTTAGC
The DNA here is from genome assembly GCA_036897465.1 of Pelargonium australe. NCBI lineage: Eukaryota > Viridiplantae > Streptophyta > Magnoliopsida > Geraniales > Geraniaceae > Pelargonium > Pelargonium australe. The sequence continues at coordinate 11,099 of JAYMTH010000691.1, forward strand.
AACAGCAACAACATCACCTTCCCTACCTTGTTGCTTAACTTGAGGATCAAGAATATCAAACAAAAGTTTCTCCTTCATCGATATGAGGAAGTATGTTGCTAAACTTCTACCTTCTTCTAAACCCAATGAAGAAATCGGCTTTTGTCCAGTCAACAGCTCAGCAAGCACTACACCAAAGCTGTACACATCACTCTTGTCTGTGAACTGGCTGGACTGGAAGTACTCAGGGTCCAAGTACCCAAATGTTCCATGGACTAATGTTGTTAAGTGAGATTGGTCAATGGAGATTGATCTTGAAGTACCGAAATCTGCTACTTTTGCTCTATATTTATCATCCAATAGTATATTTGCAGACTTGATGTCGCGGTGATAAATAGGGATAGAAGCTGCAGAGTGCAAGTAGGAAAGAGCTTCTGCAACTTCAGTGGCAATCTGTAAGCGCATTTCCCATGAAACTTGAAACTCCTCAATCTGGCCATGGAGATACTGAAAAAGCGTTCCGTTGGGGACAAATTCATAAACCAGTAGAGGGACTTCTGTCTCCAAACAACAACCCAACAACTTAACGACATTTCTGTGGTTAATTTGCGAGAGAATAACAACCTCGTTAATGAACTGTTCAAGCCCTTAATCTTCGACTTTCGACTTTTTAACAGCAACAATCCTTCCATTTGACAGCATTCCTTTGTAGACAGTACCTTGACCACCCTGTCCAAGTATTCTATTTGCATTGAAGTTATCAGTTGCTTTCTCCAACTCCTTTGAGGTGAAAACTTTTGTTGTTTCAACATTGCCTTGACTTGATGATATTTGTTGTTCTAACAATAAACCACCATTCCTTTTGAAGAACTTTTTCTTGAGCTTAATTTTCTGTTTTCTCTTAAAGACTTTGTACAACCAGCACGCCGCAATGATCAAAATCAGTAGTGCAAGGCTAGAGCCAAGAACTGTATAACAAAATGCAAATGAAAGCATCAATTAGATAGAGTTCACTTTGTTGTAAAAATAATCACAATTCCAAGCCATTCCATTTCTTGGCCTCTCATACACTTTAAAAGCAGTCTACTTTACCAAAATCTAAACTAAAGCTGTTGTGCATCTAGATAATTGATATATACCTAATTTACATTTTCTATGTGGGTGGGATCAATGTGGGACTACTTTTTCACTTTCCCAATACCATTTAGCTATTATAAAATCACCAATTTGCTGATCTTGCCATATAAGATGAAGAACATGTTAGATAATAATAGACTGACATACCTATAATTATGATTTTAACTCGATGTTTACCACCATCACATCTGAAACTGCCATATGTATTTCTACAAGTCCGCGAGTCCTCCCAGCACCAATTTTTCTTTGGATCCTCACATTCATTGATATCTGACATATATATAAAGAGGAAAGAAGGTCAAACAGATCATTTTGCAATAACTAGTATATATATGAGTAACGAAAGTTGAGATTAGAGAAGTTCTCACATTTTACATTTATTTAAGTAACAGTTCAAGAAATTGAATTACCTTGACATCCATTGGGGAGATATGCATTTCCTTCAAAACCCTCTTTACAACTACATCGAAGCCCTGTCTCGCCCAGGTTGAAGCTACACGTGAAAGATGAGTTTTGCTGATTGCTTTGTTCTCTCAATCTGTCAGATTCATGAAATCTATACACACATCCAGCAAGGCAGGAACATAGTCCATGTCTTGCACCATGGAGAAGCAACGCGTCTGTGAATTGGCTAGAAACAAGTCATTCTCAACTAGGAAGGCATACCTGCAATGTTCCTCTTGATCTATACTTTGGAAAGTCACATTGAAAATCTTGAGACCAACAGGGACTATGGTTTGGCAACAAGCTCCGTTACAACTGGAGGTGCACCCAGCAACAACTGTCCCGCGTATATTTTCTATCAGGGCACGATTCTTGCAACCAGCAGCAGTGAAAGTGTTTTTGGTACTGAAGAAAAAAGGGCTTTCTTGCAGGTTCATATGACCTATACTGCCATTAGTATTCCGGCTGCGGCTGCTATTACAAGTTGAAGAAAATATTGAACTTTTGATGCGAATCAAATCAGGTAAAAAAATATCCAGCACCTCCAGGTTGAGCTTCTTTAAGAAAGGCACGGGGCTACTGCTACTGCTGTTACTCATGCGGCAGTCTATCTCCAACCATTCATCATAGTAGCAACTGTTGTTGCTTCCGTTTCTTCCTATTCCAAAGGGATATGGAATGTCGATGCTTCCACATTTTCCTTCACAACCAGGCTTTGCTAGTGATGAAGGTGATACAGCTGCAAATGAACTGAATGGCTCCAACAGTAGAAGAAAAAGAATCAACATGATTACTTTTTCTTGATGCCTATATACAATCACCGCATGAAATTGAAATCAGTAGTGGAACACTTTAGCCAAGAAACAAGAACTGCTGAGCAAAATCAAATTAAGCATGGAGTAGACAGAAGTGAACTCACAGTATCATCAGAATGTTTACATTTCTATGTAGTTCTGTTGAGCCTTCTAGTTATAGATCTAGAGACGCATGATGTAAATAAAGCAGGTCTAGACTAGTGTTGAGTTATTTTCACATGCCTATCTTTTTCATATTTACAGAAAAGGAGTCAAATAAACGGTATTATTGGTTCAGGTGTTTCACATAGGTTCACATTTGCTTGTTATTTAATATGTTTGTCAAAGGAGTAGTTGCAAGATTCGTCTAGTCTTGAAATGGCTACAATAACTTGGATTGTTTATTAACTCGTGGCACCTATGAACTATATTTTATTTCTTTCCCCTCAAACAAACAAACAAAAACTATTTTCTTGTTCTTTATTTCAGTCTCTACAGCCTCAAGAAACAAACAAAGCATGCCACATAATCATCGGTTCACAATGCAAACAGTTCGACAATTTTACAAGCTTCGTATGGAGAATGAAATGCATACGGCAATGAGCATCAAGTCAAAACTAAAAAATTGCGGGAAAGAAAAAAATCAGCAGAGGCGAGATCTCACCGAACAATTACCATCCCATTTTGTCAGCCATATATGCAGGTTCCATTCGGTCAAGCATTTCTACAAACAGGCTCAGTGCATTGTAGTGTACAGCCATGTGAACCCAGAGAGGGACTAAATTAACCTTGTACTTTTGAGATGTTGAGTTCCAGAGTTAAACCATCCCATAATTAAAAGATCTACTGTATGTATATATGTTCTAAAGATTGTCTCTTATAAATTAACTTCAAGTTGTCACAAATTTGAAACAGATTTGATAAACCAACACAAGAGTGATCACTGATCAGCACTACTAACTACATATTATTGGTAATTATAACAAATAAGTGACAAAGTTGGACATGAACAAGTACAAAAATTATTAAGGAAATACTAGCTACTTACTTCTACAATTAGGATATGAAATCAACCACACTGTCTCATCACCATGTCTGACTTGGTAACAGAAGGTAGGCATCCGGTGAGGATGAAGTAGAATCAGCATTCCAACGCCCGGATTCTTGGCTTGTAACATCTTCAATCTCTTCGTAATTTGCATCATCATTAACAGCAATGTGAGATGATCTGATCCTTTCCAACTCTGCGGAAACTTCCCTCATTGAGGGCCGCTTTCTCCCATTCAAATTCAAGCATCTTCTTGCCAAGTTAGCAACTGCCACAATATCATCTTTCCTACATTGTTGCTTAACTTGAGGATCAAGAATATCAAACAAAAGGTTCTCCTTCATCGACATGAGGAAGTATGTTGCTAGACCTCTACCTTCTTCGGACCTCAATGAAGATATTGGTGTTTGTCCGGTTAAGAGCTCAGCAAGCACAACACCAAAGCTGTAGACATCACTCTTATCGGTGAACTGGCTTGATTGGAAGTACTCAGGATCCAAGTACCCAAATGTTCCATGAACTAATGTTGTTAAGTGAGTTTGATCAATGGAGATTGATCTTGAAGTACCGAAATCAGATACTTTTGCTCTGTACTTCTCATCCAATAGTATGTTTGTAGACTTGATGTCTCGGTGATAAATGGGGATGGATGCTGCACAGTGCAAGTATGAAAGAGCTCCTGCAATTTCAGTGGCAATCTGTAGGCGCGTTTGCCAAGAAATTGAGAACTCTTCATCTTGGTTATGGAGGTACTGGAACAGATTTCCATTTGGGATGAATTCATAAACCAGTAGAGGGACTTCTGTCTCCAAACAACAACCCAACAATTTAACAACATTCCTGTGGTTAATTTGTGAGAGAATGACCACCTCATTTATAAATTCTTGCAGCCCTTTATCTTCCACCTTTGACTTCTTAACAGCAACAATCCTTCCATTTGATAGCATGCCCTTGTAGACAGTGCCTTGACCACCCTGTCCAAGTATTCTATTTGCATTAAAGCGGTCAGTGGCCTTTTCCAACTCCTTTGATGTGAAAACTTTTGTTGTTTCAACATTGCCTTGACTTGATGATATTTGTTGTTCTAACAACATACCACCATTCCGTTTGAAGAACTTCTTCTTGAGTTTAATCTTCTGTCTTCTGACAAGGACTTTGTACAACCACCATAATACGATGATCAAAATCAGCAGTGCAAGGCTAGAACCAAGAACTGCGTACAGAAGCAAATGAAAGCGTGACTAGATAGAATTATGAGTTCCAATATATACTATCTACTCAAAAAATAGAAATTACAAGGAACCAAAGTTCATCTTGTCATATAAAATATAGAAGAATGTGTAAGAGAAGAGTCTGATATACCTATAATTATGATTTTAATCCGTTGTTTACCACCATCACACCTGAAACCTCCATGTGTATTTATACAGGTTCGTGAGTATTCCTGGCACCAATTTTTCTCCGGATCCTCACATTCATTGATATCTAACATATATATAAAGACAACACAAGGTCAATCAGGTATTTTGCTACAACTAGCATATATATGTTATAAATTTGACATATAAAATCCCCACATTCATTGAAGTACCAGATCAATAAGTGAGAAATAAGGAGTATTTTCAATACTTGACATGTAACTGAAATTGTTGTAATTTAAGTTTTAAGTTTTAACTACTATACAACATAGAAAATAAGCCCTTGTATTGCCATCTAGTAAAAAGCCAGAACATTAGCAAGATATTACCAGGTTCAGTCCATTAAACTTATAGTTAAATGAATGATGCTATATAACAATATTGGCGACCCATGGATCAACTGTTCAAGTGACATTTTTTTTCTGATAGTTGAAGGGTTGAGGCATAAGTTTTGAAATTCAACTCCCTTTGGCCATTGTTGTTACTGAAATAATTATTTAAGAGGATTTGAGGTACAGTACAGGTTGTATAGGTATCCATTTTTATTTTTTCTTCCACAAAAATAAAAATGAATATGGTTGATAACACATCAGAATAGGAAAACATTTCTAGTATGTATTTACATATGAAGATCAAGGCACGTATATGATTAATGGAGAGGGGAAGGTACAAATTAAGCAAATTCAACTACCTTGACATCCATTGGGGAGATACGCATTTCCTTCAAAACCCTTCTTACAACTGCATCGAAGACCTGTCCCGCCAAGGTTAAAGCTACAGAAGAAAGATGAGTTCAGCATATTGCTTTGTTCTCTCAGTCTGCTTCCCTCATCTGTTGGATTCATAAAATCAATACACAAATCCAGCATGACAGGAACATATTCCAAGCGTTCCACCATGGAGAAGCAACGTGTTTGTGAATTGGCTAAAAACAAGTCATTCTCAACTAGGAAGGCATACTTGCAATGTTCCTCTTGATCTCTACTTTGGAAAGTCACATTAAAAACCTTGAGACCTGAAGGGACTGTGGTTTGGCAGCAAGCTCCACTACAACTGGAGGTGCACCCAATAACAACAGTCTCGTCTTCATTTTCTATCAAGGCACGATTCTTGCAACCTGCAACAGTGAAAGTATTTTTGGCACTGAAGTAAAAAGGACTTTCTTGCAGGTCCATATCACTTACACTGATATCATTACTGCTGCTGCTTCCATTACAACCTGAAGATAATATTGAACCTTTAATGCGTATCAAATCAGGTAAAGAAATATCTAGCACCTCCAGGTTGAGCTTCTTTAAAAAAGGTGTGAGGCTACTGTTGCTGCTGTTACTTACACGGCAGTCTATCTCCAACCATTCGTTATAGTAGCAATTTTCATTGTTTCTATTACTCCCTATTCCAAGGGGATAGGGAATATCAACAAGTCCGCATTTTCCTTGACAACCAGGCTTGGCTAATGATGCAGCTGCGAATAAGTTGAATGGCTGCAACAGTAGAAGAAAAAGAACCAACATCTCACTAGTATCAAATATTATTGCACAATCCTTTTTCTTTTTTCTTTATGACCATAAGAAAACCGTTGAAATCAGTAGTGGAAGACTAGAGCCAAGAATCAAGAGCTGCTTTACAAAATCAAATGAAACATGAATTTGAGAAATTCACAATCATAAAAATGTCAACATTTCTATGGAGGTCGATCTGTTGAGCTTTCTAATTACAGATATGGAGAACGCGTGATGTAAATAAAGAACAAACAGACTACATTCACATTGAACCAAGTCACACACTGGTCTTCAGCTTTTTCCACTTGCCTATATTATTTAATTAGCTCTTTTTTCTCTTGTAGGTCCCTTTTTTGTGAGAAAAAGGAGCATGCAGTACCCTCGTTGAACCGTACCTAACTACATTTTCATTTTCCTTGAATTGATTAATCTAGCTTCCACTTCAACGCGGAAATTAGGTGGAATGGTTCCTTAACTTTTTGAAGAAAATTCAATGCTCCTTATCATCCATCACAGTATACAAACAATGGTCAAGCCACGAAAGCACGTTTTGAATTGTAAAACTTAACACGCATCTAGAACTACAAGGAATCAAGGGTAGTATTCAGAAAAAGGTGCTCCTGCTTTCTTTGACTTCAGTTTATTTCAATGTTTCATTTCAGTTAAGTTGTAGAGGGAAAATAAATACAAGTAGGAGAGCTTAAGCCAAAGACTATTGTCTTTGGCTTATTTTTTTTGCTTTCCATTAAAGAACCTTACCTTATAAGGCTATAAGCTATTGGTTGGCATTTCCATTGACAGTTTCACCCAATGCTAGTCTTGGCTTCTTCTTTGTAATTACTGTGATGAAGGTACCTGGAAGAATAAAACAATTCCATACTATGAGCTCTAACCAATTCATTAACCTCATAGAGCGTTAGGGCTGTGTTTTCCAGTTTGCGGCGGAGTAAGACGGTTGGTGGTGGCGGTGTACGGCTGATAGGGCGATCGTCTGCGTACGGTGGTGTGGGGTTCTCGAGGCGAAGGCAGGCGCTCCAACAAGGGTGCTTGTCGTCCACTGGATTTGTCAAGGGAGGACGCGGGAGTGGGAGGCAGTGGTTGAGATTGACGATCGCAGAGGTCTACGTGGTGACAGAACGCGATCAAGGAGGAGCGGCGGGCGTTCGGAGGAGAGCATCTGTAGCGGCGGCGGCGGTGTGGTGGTAGCAGTTTAGGCGGATCGAGATTCAAAGCGGACGGATCGACAACG
>JAYMTH010000692.1:0-18668 GCA_036897465.1 Pelargonium australe
AAAATAACGCATTGCTGATAGAATTAAAAACATATATCAAATAAAATATACGATATTTATTTTAATTATTTCAATCATATATTATTTTCCTTTTACTCTAAGCTAAACACATGTCCACATTAATTTGTATGTAGGGATGTCTTTTATTTATTTTTCCATTATTGTATGAATACATGTACAATAAATAGGTAGAGTAGGGGGAAGAATTAGGATTTATTATTAGGTTTTGAGTTTCAAAATAAGAAGATACATGCATGTACATATTGATGAGGTCTTTAATGATTTTGGTCCAACAAATTCAATTGTAGCAAACAATCTAATTACAAGTTAGAAGGAAACAAAACGGCATCGTTAGAACAGTTAATTGGGTTTTGGGTATTAATAGAAATGAGAAGTTACCATAGCAATAGCATACCCCATTAGGAGGCCTTTAATGATTTGGGCCCAACAGCCAGTACTGGACTTTAAATCATTAGTCCAATAAATAAAGTTACTTCTATAATTTATCACTTACTTTACTATAACAAATCACCAATAAATAGAAAAGTCATATGCAAATATAGAAAACTAGGCTACAACATTTACTCTTCAATTTCAATAAATTTTCAATCTATTATCACCCAATTTAATATATATTAAAGAAAATTAGAAACTTTATCGTTAAAAGAAAGTATGTTTACTACGTTGTAAATTAATTTTCTTTTTATAAGCAAACTATAACTTTTTTTTTAAAAACAAAATTAGATGTTTAAATAAAAGTACAAAAAAAGTGCACTGAAACTAACTCATACAAAAGATAAGATCAACCACCCATGAATCAAAGCCAAAAGAAACATCAAATGAATAATCAATACAGAAAACCAAAGAAACGAGTCCAAGTTAAAAAAATAAGCATATGCAGACCAGATAACATATAAAACTTTGCGCGTGTACCAAAAAATGAGGCAATAAAAAGGGTCATCAAGCTCGATTTGAACCAAACCATCTTTGATATCAGGTTAAACTAGACTTCAACCCAAAATGTTAAGCTGACATGCGAATGGTCCAACATGTATATCAAACAATAACAAACTTCTTATTCTTTCGTTGTGAGATACATTAACAAATGCGTTTGTGTGTTATTATTTATGTCATTTGTCTTTACTGCGATCTGCGTAACCAGAGATATTTAAGAAAAAATAGATTTGACTTTGTTATTTCAATTGGATATTTTGGGGGGTCCGAAGATTGTTCTGTGTTCTGGTTACATAATCAATATTTCCAGATCAGTTGATGGTCCATATTATTTGAATCCAATTTCAGAGATCTTTCGATCTCTATTAAGCTCTAAAATGCTCCCATAAAATGAATAAAATACATTGTTACCTTATTTTCTTTATCATCTGCAAATAAAATTCAATGCCTCATTATTGTCTTTTGTATTTATAAAACACAAGTGTACCATGCCTTTGCTGGTCCAGCATGTTTTTTCTTCTAAATAAAAAACACAAAATAAATTTATAATCATAACTTTGCTAAACCATCCTCAAAACAATAATTTTCTGCACATAAATATATATATATATTGAGTATTTAATCTATATCTACATAATATTATTTAGCAAGATATGACATATATATTGAACATATATCATTATTTATTAATATACACTTGTGAAACATAATAATTTGTATTGTAGTATCGTGATTTGATTTGATAATTGATTGATATGATCATATGCATCATGGCCACACGAAGACAAATAATTACAATAAAGAAACAAAACAAAAATTAAAAAAATAAAACTATATGGTTATGTCATTATTATTTTTATGTACTTTTATTGGACATTATAATCTACATGATTAATATGTTTTTGGAAACTAAACACAATTATTAGTGATTTTTTTTGCACGTGGAAGACAGGATTTTCCCATGTACCTCGAAAACGATTTTGTTTTCAATTTATGCAAATACGACAAAAAAAAAATTATTTGTACTATAAAGTAATATGAATTTTGTTTTTTTTGTTTTTTTTTTTTTCCAATAGCATGCACTCATTTTCATGAAATAGCTCAAAATTTAAAATAGCTTGTGACCAATCAAATTGGAACAAAAGAGAAAATTGTGACATGTAATTATTATTTGTAATGTCATGATTAAATATTGTGTACTATGATATATATATACACACACATACAGTGAAGAGTTGAGAGAAGAAGCTGAAATGTACTATCCTTGCAGCTGTCATGAACAATATGTAAATCCATTTTAGTTTATAATTATTGCATGCATTGCCATTGCTGGGTCCTTTGCTGTGGAGTACAGCCAAATTTTAGCCGTGCAATGAAGGAAATCATATATCCACAACACAATCTCCAGTATCAAATTGTTGGGATGGTAAGGTTTAATGTTAGAAAGGAAAAGAATCGGAACACAACGTGAATGAATGAAAACGTGAAAAATTGAAGAAAACGAAACTGAGAATGAATGGTCATGCGACTTAGTTGAATGGTTATGCGTTGAGACTGAAAATCGATTTGGACAATCAACTAACTTGAACGGGTGTTCAGAGTGCTTAAACCGGCTTGTAGTGGACAACAAGAACCAACCTATTTCAGGATGAATGATTGTTCATCAAACTTTGAACGATCGTGCAATGCATTTAGAAAGTTGTTTAGTTTCAAAGAGATCAATTTGTGTGGTAATTTAGTTATGCAAACTAAAGTAGATCAATTTGTGTGGCAAATCTAGTTATGCAAACTAAGGTTGTTAGTCTTCAATGAAAACTAAAGTAGATCGGTTCTTGAATTGAGTTTTCTTATATTCAAGTTGATTGAAGATTCTAATAAGAAATGAAATGCAAGTGTGAACATAGACAACTCGTCAAATTATGTAAATATCTTTGCTCTCTCTCTCTCTCATAAAATGTTCTAATGATTCAATATGTCAATTTTTTTACTATACGTTTCATGTCTGATCCTACGAACATGTTTCAAATATTAACCAGCATATGACACTTTTCTCATTCATCATCACGAAAGAAACAACAAAAATGTAGCTGGACTATCATAATTTTGAATTTTTGTTTGTTCATTATTTGGAGTGTCTCTACATTTTAAGATCAATTTTTTGAGGCACTACAATGTCATAGCTAGGGCTCATATATGAAAACTCTTTACACTCACTCTAGTACCTTTGAAGTTGACAATGCATGGAGAAATATGTATAGAGTAGATTCTATTTTGGTTAATGTATTTATTTAACAAGTAATAAATCTCCAATTTTGTTGATTCTATTGTCTTCTAGGCTTAGTTGGGTGTGATCAATGAAGTCCAAAATTGAAGTTTTGAAAAGTAGTTGCTCAATTGTTGGACCCAACCATTAAATATGTGGAGCCATATGGATCTATCTATATATAATTTTTATTTATTTAAGATGCCATTTGGACCAATGTTGCAATTACTATTTTTCTTGATAATTAAAATGATGTAAATAAATGTGTAAATATCTCAACTTCACATGTGGCTCATGTGTCACCCATACTCATAATGGCAATCATCCTATGCTACATGTCTTTCATAATTTGTGTGTAAATAAATATTCTACTATATACCATAGCATAAATAATATAAATATATATTCTACTATCTCCAACCCACTTAATCATGGGTCTATTTTCAGCATTTAACTCAATAAATGGCTCATAAAGTCTTTTTCTCCTATCACCTTATATATATTAAATTATTTATTGCACACTCTTCAACTCTAAACCATTAAATGTATGGTTAAATCATATAAAATTCAAATAATTTAATTTACTAACTTAAAAATCATCCAACTTTAAAAAGAACATGAGTCGTTCGTACAAAATAAAAGAATAAGAATGTTTCGTAAATCAGTTGATCGATGTGTATTTACGTACTTATCAAGGACTAGTATTTTTTCGAGAGGCTAGCGAAACCCTAACGATGCAAAGTTGATTTGAAATAAAAATGAAGGAGGGGACAAAATTTAAACAATAGTGTAGAAAACAGGGTAGTGGTTAGCTATAACTTCAAAGGCCTCCTGGCCCTGTTTTGTGCATTTGTCAATTCAATTTCAATGGTTGTAATTGAGATTTGAGAAGTAGGTGTGCAAATTTTTTCATGTTAAAAATTCAAGTAAAGACTTAAATGGTCTGGGCCCACTATTGGGCCTAAAATAAATAATTACTGTTTGGACCCTAGCAATCTGGCATCAACCCATTTGTTGGCCTATTGCACTAGCTACTCCCTCCCTACAACCTCCATTGTTGAAGCTTGATTTTGCTTTCAAATGATTGTCTTGCTTTTCTTAAATGAATTATCAATAGTATCTTATAATAAGTTAATTAGTGTTTAATTATTTTGTTACGATCTATCTACATGAGTACAAGAAAACTTATGTCTATTGTTAACCAAATTTTTCTCGAAAAGATAATTATAACACTCGTTCTAATATGTCTTATTTGTAACATAACGTGCGTATTTGTAGAGAGTGACCTACTGACCAGTAGTTGTATGTGAACTCTCTACTCTTCTTGTCCTCTTGAAACATTTGTTTGATTTTGTTACATATGTATGTGTTGATATATACCAAACATGTTGATGTATAATAATTGTTAGTTTGAGTGAAAAAGACTAATTTCCTTAAAAAAATGTCTAGTATCGTATTTTTGCGACTTCGGACTATATCTCAATTAAATAATTATGAGCATATGAAGCTAATTAAGACACCTACCTTCAAAAAAGATTAATGGTCCACTAATGGATACCAAAATAAATATGATCTCCGTCTCAAAATAAGTGGTGTTTTATTATTAAAAATAATTGTATTATTTTAGAAAATAGTTATGCATGAATTATCAATAATGTCTTTATAATTCGTTACTAACTAACTTAGTTTAAAGATACTATTGACATTTTATGCAAAACTAACTATATAAAAAAATGATGTCAAAAAAGAAAAAAAAAATTATCTTAAAGGAAGAAATAAGACATTTATCATGGAACGAAACTTTAAGATAAACATAACATTAATTTTGGGACGTAAAAAGCGTTTCAGAGCCTAGAACGAGTAACTGAATGAATCATGAGAGAAGAAGGAGAGGCTAAGGCAAATGTGGTGGTTTGGTTGATGAGTGAAATAAATATTAGTAAGACAAGATATTATTGTATGTGGTGATGAAACATGAAATAATGCACATGCACATGATGATCATGATCATCATCACCATCAACAACAACAACCTAACTCTATGATCAAAGCATATATAATAGGCAGTACAAGGTGTGTCCTGCTAGCTCTTGCATCTTCTAGTTCCAAATCCAGGCTCACTCACCATTTCTAATTAAGTATTGTATTGTATTGTATTTCAAATCAGACCCCACAACACTTCATCAGCCCATGCAAATCTCCATCACAATCCATGGCTATTCTCATGTCCTTATTCATTGTAACACAGAGTTTCATAGAATCTGGAGTGGGTCAAAACTTGTTTATAGAGTGAGACATTGTAAGCTTGTGGCTTTGTCTTCCTTTTAATTACTGTAGGGTCCATTTTTTTCAATTTCTAATTATCTTCTCCAAAGATATTCAAAAGTAAAAAACTATTGTTTATAATTTCACATTACACGATGCATTAACACATCACAATCGCTGTAATGTGAAAAAATAACTTTCAGTTCAAACATTTGAAGTCCGCCGAAAGTCTGACAGGAGCTTTCCCCACAGAAGGGTTGGAGGCTCCTGCAGCTCTTGTGGGTATTTTTTATTCTTTACAGACATTTTACCTTCTTCTGACTATTGACATTTGAAGTAATCAATCCAAAAAAAGCCCTTAATCTCATTGGCAAGTATGAGAATTGACAACAACAACAACAACAGCAACCTCATACACTTATTCTACTAGGTCACTAGCAATGGAAATTTGAAAATTTGAGTAGGTGTTAGGGTTGGAGCAGGTGAGTGAAGAGCATACATGTTGGGAGTGAGCTGGTAATAATGGTGGTGGTTGGTCACTATTAATTGATGGTGGTGGACACTGGACACTGAACTGAGTTTCATCCATGAAAACAAAATCCAAGGGCAATTTGGTCATTTCCCACATGTACTTTCTATAGATAGCCTAGTGAGAATGGTTTAAATTTGTGAATGTGATTGTACATGTGACTTGTGGTTGGTTGTGGAGGTGGAGGACCTGGTTGGCCACAATGGGTGGGCTTAAGCTCTGTCAAGTGTCAACTCAGGATCAGGATGTCCTTGAAAATAATGGTACCACAATACAATGGTGAACTTCAGTTTTTTCTTCCAATTTTATTGGATATAAGCATTCCAGGAACAATGACATGTAAGCATCAGTGTCCACAGATCTATGACAAAACCTCAATTACTGCAAACCACAAATTTTCAGCCATTTCATTTTGATTCCTGAATGTGCTTGTTTTTCACAGCTCTTTGCACAGTACAGTAACAGTGTAAAAACTGAAATCAATGACAGAAACTTTCCTAGGGAAAAAGAAAATATCTTTTGTTTCTGGAGCATGAATCACTAACTAGCCTGTGGCTGTGCTGTTTCTTCTTCCTTTTTCTTCCCAAGCTCCACCAGAAGAGTCAGTATAGCCTCGCACATTTCACAAGCATCAGGCTCGTTGTTGTTGCTGTTGCTGTTTCTCGAGGAGTAAACCATCCAAGCGTGATCGAGTTTTCTGTCTGGTTTGACAACAACTGAGCCTGGTACTTCGGCGTCGCGGCATGTCACTAGCCCGTCGCTTTTCTCTCCATACCTGAGCTGCAAGTGCAGTGCGCAAGCTGCCATTGCAGCAGAGAATGGAACTATGACCGGGACCTGGTGTCCTGCTTGGACAGAATTATCCGGCTCCTCGCTCCCAAATGTTGGAAGGGGGAGCCTGGGAAGTTCTGCATGAGCTATCTGGGTCATTGAGGCTAGGACACCAGGTGCTGTACTTGCTTCGGAGTGGAAGGAGATGATAGGGATGTCCTCGGGGAGCTTGTGGTTCATAATAAATTCCTTGCGCTTCTCGTATGTGAGATCTTCCAATGCTCGCATGTCACCCTGTGAAAAGGTCAACACAACACGTGAGCATCAAGATAAACGGAGATGACCAGAATCCATAATGTAGATAATATAGAATCAGATACAAATAGCACGGTGAAAAAAGGATAAATATAAGAGAACGTGAGGGGCAAACAATGTGGAATGAGACAGAAGACCTACCTGTGAAACAAAATGGTAACAATACACAACTGGAAAACCCAAATAATAGAAAACTTCTGGAGAAATGTAAGAGTTAAAGAGCATACCACACAAGAAGGTACAGAGAAACACAGTTTCTAGGACTTGTAGATTGTATGATGTGCAGAATTTTTCAACCTATCTAGGATTCTTCTAAAACTATTTTTGAATCTACTATAAATAACACTCTTCCAAACTCAGGCCATTCATAAGCTTTCCTATGTTATGCTGCTTCTACACCTGCTTCAAAAATTAGTTGACGCCTTATGTGTTTCTCAGATGACTCTTCCTCTATCAGGAAAAAAGAGTACAAAGTCTTTGGGGAGCTGGAACATTCATGTCCTGTAGCTCTTCATGTGTTTCCCCCAGATTCTCCATAGATGTCTTCCACAATAAACAATTCCTGACACGAAATCTAGTTCTGGACTATATAAATGGTCATAATGCTCCTCCATGTCCAAAATATTTAATCTATAGACTAAATTTGTATGATTTAGTTTGAGAGATAAATCTTCCGAGCTATCTATGTATTGAACAGACAGTAATAACTAGTGTTTGATATAAGATAAAGATGTACAACCACAATCTCAGACACAATGCAATAAATAGTAATTTACACACTAAAATCATGGAAAGTGAGTTTAGTTCATCTCCAGGGAGAGCATAGATAATAGTTTTTACCTTAATTAGCTTACATATCAGAAGCTCCATGATTCTCCTGGCTTCTCTGTCAGCAATCTGGCCTTCACGAAGAACATCAGAAGCTAAAGGAGTGCCACCATAAGGACTCTGCACCAGTGCCAGTCCAGCAACTTTGTCTTTCAAATCAGACCAATAAATTGACAGAGCAGCAGCAGCATCAATGCCACCTTTGCTGTGTCCAAGAAGCATTACACGCTTTCCAGAACCCCAGTAAAGCTCCTCTATGTATTGTTTTAGCTCCCATGCGTTATGCTCAACCGATACCTTTATAAAACAAATTAAAAATCCCTCTAAAAAATATAAGATGCTATTGTAATCTCTTTAGTTATTCACTTTCTTTTCTAGTAATTGTTGGTAGTCAAACTATCAAGCCTATAAATTGGTTGTCCTGTGTACTAATATTAAGATCAATAATATACTTTCTCTTATATTTCAAAATGGTATCAGATCCTTTGATCTTCTGTTTTAAGAGTCTCTTTAAGTTTTTCCAACAGCAACATTAGGTTGCTTGACCACCCAAATTCTCTCTTCGTCACGATTTCATGAAAAACTTGTGAACTTTCATGCTCCACAAACAATTCAGCCCTCCAAAAAAATTAACTTGGTGATCTCCTCCAGCGATGTTCCAATGACCCCCTTCTTGGTGACACCGGTGTGGTCGCCTTCCTATTGCCAGCCAACCCAAGTGTTTTCTATTGCTGTTTTCAGCCGCATGCACCGCCACAATGATCATCGATTCCTTGGTCATCTCTCAATTTTCTTTGAAAATCTCAAGATTATCACTCTGAGTTTAAGGGGAAGTGTTAGATAATAATTATGAAGAAGTTATCATTTACATTAATATCCATAATCGGTAATCCTCTTAACTGTAATCTCTTTAGTTTCCTTTCGTTTATAGCTATTGTTGGTAGTCAAACTATCAAGCCTACAAATAGGTTGTCCTATGTCCTATGTACTAATATAAGAGTGAAATATAATACATTATTGATCTCAATATTAGTACATAGGACAACTTATATACAAACTTGATAGTTTGACTAGCAACAATAGCTATAAAAGAAAGTGGATAACTAAGGAAATCACAGTTGAGTATATCGTGAATAATAATGTAATTGCTAATCCCAATAAGTTATAATTGATATTCAGAATTATACTCTTAACACCCCCCTTAATTTGAAGGTGATAACCTTGAAATTGTCAAAAAAAAAGAAAAAAAAAAAAAAAAGATTCACTGTGGAACAAAGAACAGCAAGCAGAAACAATTGGGTTATGCTGGCGAAAGGAAGCTGATCGCGTTGGTGTCACCAAAATGTTAGTCAAACCCCAGGAAAGGAGTCATTGAAGCTTCATCATATATAATACAACTTTTTCCAAATAATCAGCTCTACCTCACTGTGAATTTTAGCTATATGGCAAGCTAGTCCCATCTTCGAAAAGAACCTCTTGGTCTCCACAAAATATAAGGGGCCATGATTACTAAAAAGTCCTGCAAAAATACAATTCATACAACAAGGTGACTCAGCCAATGTAACTGTAGGTTATTATTTATTAATAATAAACAATTTAAGAAATTAAAATTAAGGTCACAACAATACCAGGAATTAGTAGATAAACAAATGAGTCAGGCAAAGAGTGCTCCCCGTTCCTGAATGACAGAACATCATATAATAAAAGAAATTAGAATCAAAATGATATAAACCACCAATAGCAAATTGAGAATCCAATATTCTGAACGGTAGTAAGAAAGTGAACAGTGAAGTAATAAACACTCAAGTCAAGTGGACAGAGCATTCACTGTAAAAGAGCCAGACGACAATATAGCAGGGATCCAAAATCTTATCATATTAATTCCAGATACATTAACTAAGAGGCAGTCTTTGACAAGGATCATACCAAAAAAACACCATTTATATTTAGTCTTAAGTAAAAATTTATCAACAATTGTGCCTTCAAGCAGTGGTACATAAAAACTGGGGCTTCCGTACCTTATGCTGGCAAGAATTTCTAAGAATCTTGGTGTGCCATCCTCTACGGGAGGCATTCCAGGAGCCCTTTGCAACCAACCAATATCATCAGAAGAACCGCGCAAAGTTCTCTGTAGTCGAGACTTAACACTGAAGATACAAAATTAAATGTAAACATCACATTGGAACTGAAACAAGCAATACAAGAAGTAACAATGATTTTATACCATAAACTACTTCAGAGTAAACAACAATTTTACCTAATAGATTACAATATCTTCTACAGATATTTCATGCATATAAAGCATCAGTCAGCAAAGTTCAAACCTATTTTCTTTACCTACGAATTTGAAGCTGAGCACATCTGACATAGGAGAAAGTACATCTCCAAGAGGCCAGTCCCAACTTGCAGGCAAGTCTTAGACCAAATAATGGGAGCATCACCCTACACCGAAACAAAGCAACTGCAATTTCAATAAAGATGAAACTGACTCACAAAGGAAACTAACAAACAATCAATCAGGAAAAAATCATGTTTGGAAAATAGAGGCAAGAAAGTGCAGCAGAGCTGTCAAAGTAAAACTAACAATATTTATACCATACGTGTAATACTAACAGTTCAGAGTTCAAACTTAGGATTGATAAAATAATGGATTAACAACTACATATCATAAACTGAATCAGGGAAAGTAAGTAAACAGATTGAAAGTTATTACTCAGAAAATATCAATGCATTCTAAGATCAAATGTTTACTATTTTATAAATTCCCAAATATACCAGCTTGACTTGAGTTTATATGCATATATAATCAAGAATCAAGGAAAAACTAAATGGAAAGAAGAGTATCACTACCCTTGAAAGATGAAGGGGATACCCTGATCTCTATTATGGTTTTCTACAACTTCAGATCTTATATTTACAACAAATTCTTTCCCCAGCTCCAACACTCTGCTTTCACAAGTTTCAGCGCTAGAATCATCACTACAAGGTTTACAATGCAACAGGGATTTCTCCAGATCAGATCTAGAAATGTTGTGACTTGAGAATCTTGGATCTTCCGAGCATCTACTGATATCTCCGAGTACAAGATCCTCTGCAGTACAATTTTATCCTCATATCAACATGTCATTCATGAAAGGAAAATGAACAATATTTTGATTCTTGAACTGAATTCTACCAAGAAGACAAAGGCTCAAGTCAACAGCATGCATAAACAAAGGAACAAACTTACCAATAAAGTGGATTAATTGATGGCTTATATATGCAGTCGATGTAAGGAGACGAGCAAAAATACCATCCACTATTGAGTAAGATCCAAAATAATTCAAACGAAGACTTGTATTCCTCCTGGCATCACAATATACCTGATAACAAGGCCTACATTAAACCTGGAAAACAAGTTATTGGTGAAATAACTGCAAAACTGATCAGAAAAGTTGCAAGATTAGAAGGTATATATATCCTTTCATAAATTCAGTAGTATGTGATCAAGCTATATGTAAGTCTATGTGATTGCACCTTTTAAATGCAGCTTATTGTTTGTTTGAAACAAAACCCATGCCATAGAACCCCTATCCAACACTCAAGTCATCGATCCTATAGTGTTCGTGGTCACCACCTCCATTCAATTAACAACGCCCAGCTCTCTTGACAGTCGCTCAGTATCAACCCGTATTATTTAAATGATTGGTTACCAATATTTTAAAGACCTTTTCATTACATATATGACTATAGACATGGAAGCACAACATAAACGTACTCATCTCTCTAAATAAAGCTGATAACCTCACCATTTGCTGTCCTATATATCCATGCCTTTCCATGGGGTAGTAATCACTTGAAACATGGTCAACCTGATGTACGTTGAACCACAGAAAGCGGAATATGTGAATCAAAGGATAGAATTGAATGGAACCGAAAAAATTACCTGAATGCATGTAATGAGTTATCTCGCACAACTCACAGTTGAAGGGATTTCAGATATTTCCTCACTAATACACAAATCTCCCATTACTTCTCCGGATTCTGAAATAATGCAACAGGCTCAAGAAGACAATTTTATAACATCGGTTCACAAAAACAGCATATGAGATCAAGAGAGAACCACGGGTGCAATGAAAAAACTAATCCACTAAAACAAATTTCCAAGAAAGCTTTAAACTTTTAGATGGTGCTTCAACATAACTTCACAGCCAGTACTTTCCAAACCCATTTGACCATGAGTGTTGCAAGGTTAAAACTTACATATAAAATTTCTTCGAAGCAAAATGTGAATTACCACTAAACAACACACAAAGGGAACTAAAATTCAGGGATTGGAAATTGGAGTTTGAACTTAAAAAAAAAAAAAAAGGTGCGGGAATTGGGATCCTAGCAAATAACACAACACATTGAATAACAAAACAATTAATCATGAATTCAGCATAGCTGCATCAGAAATTCATGGCTTTAATGACAATCAGATTCAAAGCGAGAAGAAAATAGACCATCAATTAAAAATTTCCAAATAAACAAATAAATTGGCAGATGCTAAAATCAGTTGCTCATAAGAAACCCATCCACGAAGTAAACATCAGAGAGAGAGAGAGAGAGAGAGTTATGGAAGTTGAAATAACGTACCGATCCTGCAATCTTTCAGTACAAGAGAGGATCGAATCTGCAAAACCCAGAAACAGAAAGCTCGAAACTGAGCCAAATTTATAGAGAGTGGGAGAGGAAAGCAACCAAAAATTCCAAATTAAGAAAGGTATAAATTGGTACTAATAAATGAAATGGATTTGACATTATATAATATAGTATTTGATTTATAGATAATGGATATAAATAATAAGAAAATTGGGAAAATTAGCAACCGAATGAGAATTGAGAATTGAGAATTGAAGAAGAGAAGAGCAACAATCGATGATGATCTCTATCCATTCCAGTCGCTTTTACTCGAATCTGCTTTGGGCCACCAACTCTTCAATTTTTCGCAGATATTATTTTTAAAGAAAATTAAACATGTCACGTAATGTTGTTTCCTCTTTTGTGCACCATACCCACCTTCTAAATTGGGTAAGATTTGGACTAAAAGATTCCAAAGTCACTGTGACAACAAGAACAATGAAAATTTCATTTCTGTTTTGATTTTCGATTCCAATGCATGTGTATAAATTATAATCCCAACACTTTGTTAGTGTAATTGTGTAAAAATCTAATTATCTGGTAAATATTGATGCGTCTAGTTGACTGTGAGTCAACAAAATATTTCAAACGACGGTAGGAGTAAGCTAGAGTGCCAGTGGAACCTAACAACTTTTGTGGTGTGTTAGAATCTATCTCGAGAATGTTTATTATATATACATAATATATCGATAAAGCAGAGTAAACATATATCCGATAATTACGTAACCATAGTTTTTCTTGTTAGCGGGGGCTACGTATTTGTTCATGTTACCGTGTAAGACCGTAAACAACTTTCAATTTCATAAAAAAAAAACAACTCAGAAATCTTCTTTACAACAAGAAAATGTTACAGCAAATATATACAGAAAACTAGTAAACCAAACTTATTATCTGAGCTTCATCTGAAAAACTCTGTTGTACCAAATTGAATGAAGGGTCATGTGAAAGAGATCGTACTTCAAAGGCTTCGCGTGCCACAGGAAATGCCGTTGAGCCTTCCTCACCCCGAGCTGCATCTCGAGATACCTCTCTTCTGGTATCGACATCAATACCTCTTTCAAGTTGGGAATGACTTTCTCTGCAAGGATTAGTGAAAACGCGCTCCAGTCGAGTACCTCAAAGAATGGTGGCACAAAATTGTCTGATATTATCACGGGTACACATTCGTAAAAGATGGATTCAACTACTCGGGGGCTGTTCACCTCGTAACCCTTTGGGCAGATACAGTACTTGCTGCTTTTCATGTGCTGGATGTAATTCATTTTGCTAGCTACACCAGGAGGCATTGGACCGAAGATTTTCATACCGGGGTCTTTGTCTTTCCAGTATTTCAGCAAAATTGGACGTAAGTAGCCATGCAGGTTGCCAGCATAGAAGGCGAGGATGTGCCTCTTTGAGGCAGGCTTTCCACCAAGATCCCGAAGAGGGTTTCTTGCTGACCGGACATATGTTTCTGGAAGAGACACATCCCTCCCTATTTTGAACCCAGCAGTTACATCGGCATTGCAGAGAGCTTTCATGCAACGCTCCATATGGTGCCTTGTTTCATAAGGAGCCTGAGTGGCACATACAAATGATATTATACGCGTACACACGAGGACTGAAACTGACAAATTACAGTAAGAAAAATTGTAATTTTATATGCCTCGACAAAGGGATGCCTATACATTTTGAGTGCGAAAATTCCGCTAACTAAATAACAGCTATTGATGGGCGAGGGTGTTTAGTACAAATTGGGGAAAAGAGCTTAGACAAGTCTTTTGCTTTTCTACAAACTACAAAGGAGTCCCTGTTCTAGTAGGAACATGCGAAGTCTTAAATTTGGGACATAAGAAATCCAGTAATAAAAGAGCTTCGATGGTATAAAATCAGTAATTTATTCATAAATTTTGATTGCAGGACATAAGAAAATAAGCACTTCAATACCTTGAAGGAGGTATCAACAAATGAACTTAATATAACACCAATAGAGGAGCAAGTTAAACTAAGCTGCCAGCATCAACTTAATCAAATTTACCTCCATTTTGAAAATCATTTGGGTGTCCTAGCATTTTAAGGCTTTCTGACCACTCAACCATAAAAAAGAGAGAAAAGATGCACAGGGAACATACCCAATCATGGCAGGCTACAAGAAAATGATCTGCTCCACCAGTCCTATTGAAGAATGGATACTTTGCTGAAATCTTTTCTGTATACTCCTTCATATGCTGGCGCAAGTTTGTCCTATTGTGGGAGTTGCGCACGTAGAGGGTGTACTCTAGCATTCTTGAACTAAATGGCATGTAAAACAAGTGAGCTCTCCTGGGGTCTTTCACAACAAAATGCTTATTTCCCTCCATCAGTTTCATGAACCATCCCTCGGAGGCATATAATCCCTTGAGTATCGGTTGATGAAATATGGGTTTGTTTCCTTCCTTGTAGACATAGACTTTGAGAGTATGTTCCATGAGTTCATAGCTCCTGAATATGTAACCACAATTAAGTTGAAAATAAAAACAATGCTACCATTGCATAGTTCATATCGAGAATGTTGGAATACGGACTGGTAAAAAAATGTAAGAGAGGAAGGAAAGGAAAATCTGATGCCAGACAAAGTTCTAAAATCAAACAACAGTACTGTGCTTATATTTTATCATGTGAGAAGAAATGAACTGATTATTCTCTAATTCTCTCAAGTCTCAACAAACCAAGGATATGACACAGTCCCAGATTTAGACACAAGTCTTTGGCAGGAGCAAAAAAATGAATGTTTTGTACTATTGCATGATGTATTCAATCCCAACAAAGTGTTAAGATTATTAACCCAAGCTTTGCCTTGGTTTAACCCACCTAGGTCCTAGTTATATTCCTGAGAAATGAAGTGGATGAGTACAAAGACAGCATAAGGATAATATAACAAAAAAGCAGAAAATGTAAAGTCTCGTGCCAAGCAACACTCTATTCTAAATTATTCGTCACAGTTCAATCAGTGAGGTACCAATTTTGGACAAAAGTAGCTCAAAATTATATAGTTTCTCCACCTCTTGAATTATATTAAACTATGAATACATGATGCATTCATGCTCTTCTGATCCAATGAATCATGCTACGAACAACAAAGAAACGAGTTTTTATACACGACAAAATAGTATGGTTCAGTTGCAGAACAATTTGTACGTGAATTTAAACCAGCATGGAGCCAAATGAAGAAAGTGACTAATGAGAGATATTTACAAAATCAGAAACAAAATGCTACAATGGGTAACTCAGCTCATTTTTGGTATACTTTGAATCCTTACATTTAATTGTGCTAGTAAATAATCTATAACTAGATAATATTGTTGAGACTTGTATGGTAAACTAGAGATTTAGAAGGCAAATCTACACGGAAATTCCTTTTTCCTCTTATACATGATGTCTAGTGATATATAGGAAGCTTAACGGAAAGTGCACATTAATATTCTTGAACATGGAGTCCACGTTTCATTTGAAAGATTCATAATCCGTATTTTTATTACTTATAGTACCGAAACTAAAAAATCACTCCCTCCATCTCAAAATAACTGTCAACTTTCCAATGTGTGAATATTATGGATTAGTTAGTTGGACCTAGGATTTTCCCCTTGTACCCCCATGTGCTCTAGTTGTAACAAAGTCAAAGGCTATAACCAACTTATCTTAAGGATATTGTTGGCAATTCAAGTATAACCAACCAACCAAAATATAAAATGAACTCTAATTTTGGGCATTTTTTTATAAAGAAAATAGAGAACTATTTTTGGATGAAGGGAGTATATTATAAGAAGATCCCAATATGCCATGAGACATGAACTTACTATTTTCTTTCACTGTTTATCTTGTTTAGCGGCAGACATAAATAGAAATTGGCATGCAATAAACTTATGCGAGTTGACAATATAGCATAATGTATTGTGCTTCCAGAATACTAATGAAAGGGGGAGTAGGTTTCAACTCCAAAGCAATGCCACTTAGTCTTAGTATTGGTAATAGCATACAACTCCAAAGCAATCCTTATGAATGGAGCAATAGATTGAAACATAGTGGTTTACCTTTTAAACATGGAAACATTACGAAAGAGAGGGGCATAAAGTTCCCGATCATTCATGACAATAGGAGCGTTCTCAATTAGTGACTTGGCAGCAATAATTTCCTTGTCTCGTACAGAGGACCATCGCGGTCTCTATGATCAATATAAAAAAGTTTAGACTCCTGATTTTTTTATTTTATTTTTTTTGAATAGAAGACTACTGAAATTAAACAAACCCATACAAGGAAAAAAATTGTTTAACAGAAGGACAAATATACCATTGCTCGAGAAGAAGCACGGTGCCGTCGTAGTAAACGGTTCATCTCCTCTATTGTTGTTATGGACTTCGGTGGCATTTCTGATTTCATCTTCTTCCCAGAATTACTTATCATTGCAGACTCATTTTGTGAGGTCACAAGATCTATTGGAAGTGCAAAAGACGAGTTTACATTTGATGCTTGGCTTTTTGGATTAGTAAAGTTAACTGTAGAAGCAAAGGAATGGGATTGGAAAGCAGTTCCTACACTCTGAGATTCATTTTGTCTCAAACTTAAATCTTCTTCTAGAATGTTGTCTGTTGAAACTTTGTTTGGCTTCACAAGCTGCGCTATGAAGAGGTCATCTCTTGCTTCAATTTCTCCGGTCTCTTCCACGAAAGAACTATTCTCTTGACTTTTAGCACCCTCCAATGCAGATGTGTTGCTTGAATCTTTGACTTTCACATAACTACTCTCTTGACTTTTAGCCCCCTCCAATGCAGTAGTATTCCTCGTATCTCCGACTTTCACAGAGATAGTACTATTATCTATATCTCTATCCATAACAAATTCCAAGACATCATCCGTACCTTTCTCCTCAGACACGAAACCATCATCAGTTTCACTGTCCTGTCCCCGAAGTTCATCATCATGCCCTATTTCTCCATCAACATCAGAGTTTTCAGAATCTTTTATCACCTCAACAGACACAGCTGCACCATTCACATCCAAAGCATCAACTGTCGGAGGGTTGCGAACCATCACCGACTTGGCAGAAGAATGCAAAGCGAGGAAGCCACGGCTATCATGTATCGAACGCTCAACATCAGGAAATAGAGAGCAAAGAGCATTTCCATACGGAAGCAGCAGGGACTGAAACAATACATGAGTAACAGCCACAACCCCCACTAAAAGAAGCCATCTCCTGGTTTCAACCTGACAGAACTTCAGGTTCCGGAACGAAAAATCCATACCACAAAACAAACCCAATACAAATCTCTGCCCCAATTATGCAGAAACTACAAAATCATCTTCAAAATCACTTCTTTAAACTCAGTGAAAAAGCCCCCAAGAAATAGATAGAGCTTTGCTGCAAAAAAACTAAACAAACACAGGCATGCACATAAATTATTTAAGCTAAAAACCCACAAATTGCAAGAATTTAAAAGTAAAACCCAACTCAAGCAACTGCTCTGATCATATATTTCACCAAATAAACATAACAAAAAAAGAAAAAAAAATCAAGAACAAACAGAACTTCGAGAATCTACACCACAGCATTACTTAAACTAGACACTCCAATTTCTAACTAAAAATAAACCAATCTCAAACAGAGGAAAGTAATAAAGTGAGCAATTTTCATTTTCGTTTTCTCTTCAGCCAAACAAGGAAAAATGAAGCAGGAAAACCCTAACCTGAGAAACGATCAAGCAGTGGCCATTAGCTTTTCAGCTCTGCGAAATGAGACCGACACTCAAAAACAATTTACACCAAAACAGTGACGGAAAGTTTCAGAATTTGCTATCCATACCCCTGAACTAACAAATTATTTAAATACAGAAAAATCCAGACAATAAAGTTGGGTTCAAAATTTATATAATCCAAGATAAATTAACGAAAGTAGAGGATCTCATAGTGAGCAGAATAATTAATTATTAATTAATATTCCCAAATAATTAACGTTAATTAATGGTTAATTTAATGCTCAGCCGCTGATTAGAGTAGCTGAGCTGAGCATAGCTGCCTGGAAATTGGAAAAGTTCAAGTTGGGCGGCTGTTAATAACAGAAAGTACACG
>JAYMTH010000693.1:0-18654 GCA_036897465.1 Pelargonium australe
TAATATATTGAAGAGCCCACATTTTTAATTTGTATTATATTTTAGCGTACGATAGATTATATTATATATTTTATTTTATTTTAGTTTCGTCTATAATTTGTATCTCATTCATCCAAATAATCAAAAATTCATATATATAAATTAAGGCCCCTTTGTTTAAAAAAAAAAAAAATTAGGCCCCAAATTTTTATTTCGCCCCGGGTCTACAAAATGTTAGGACCGGCCTTGCGTGTAAGATCCAGACTGTAAACAACACAGCCACTGCCCAGCGTGGTGTGCTCGTGGAATGCATCAGTTTCCATTTTGAAGATGAGATGGTTCATTTCAACTTGTCACGCAATTGAAAACCATGCATTTAACTTTATTCAGATCATGAATGGCAGTTTCATCCAATTTGATAGATTCTATTAATTAATTTATGTGAATTGAGAATATTTATCACAAGACCATAGGCTAAATTCTCACTGACGAACCCTAGCTATGATATGTATTAAATATATGGTTCAATAATTCAAGTGTCACATTTTTTTCATTGAGCTTGTAAATTTGAATCTTCTTAGCTAGATCCCACGCATGACAAAAAGACGTTGTGCTCGAGTGCAACATCCGCACCCTAGTGTCCCATCAACACTCAAGAAAATCAAGCACGGAATGATGTTGGAGTTCTTGAGCTCACTTGGCACGTCTAGGAGGTTAGAAATCAAGCGCTCAAAATGGGCGCTAAAACATATGTCACGTCACCAACAACTATCACATAATGACACTTGTCGAGGTTGGTTTGTAAGTATAGATACTTTTTTTTTCGTAAGAAGAGAGGATCCTCACAATTTACATTAGACTTTCTGTCTCTAGAAACACTCTCTATAGTCCACCCTAACGAGGTGGCCCGAATTCTCCCGGTTGAGATTCTTACTCTCACACCTAAGACGGTTTCTTAGAAAAATATACGGGTCTTTGCTAATGGTGTGTTATCCTTCCACATGCACTAAGAATGAAGGATAAAGGATTCCAGCCTCCAACTCCATCACCGAGCTTCTATAATTAAAAAAGTTTCCCAGATAACTACCCTAAAACGTAGAAAATACAACAACTCCAATGTGTCTGATTGACTAAGTCAAAACATGTGCGTCTGCTAGTTCTATATTTTCTTCCTACTGCTCCTATAAACGATGTTGCATAGGAAACTCAATCACCTCCTTCTTATATCTTGTACCACCACACAAGAGAAAAGAGGCTTCCCGTAAGCACTTACCCTCCGTGTCAAACATCTTCTCCCCGTCACGACGCCCGAGATCGAGCGCGCCCTTGGACCTAGCATGTGGTCGATAGATATGGAGCGCAACCTTTGATATGATAAGTACTTAATAGACTTGAACATTATCGTGGGAATTGGTGCACGACAGAAGCCTTAAGTCTGGACATAGGACTTGATACAAGGCGAAGAAGGTGCTCAATGGAACAAGTGAAAGACGAAAGACTTACTTGCATTGTAGAAATAGGGCCCCCAATGCAACTTGAAAGGGTGGCTTGAGGAAGCAAAAACATTTATTAGGGTTCCATGGTACTTTTCAGCCCTTCAAACAAGCCTCGGGCGAGAGAAATGACAAAGTGGAAGTTCAACCTTACTCCCCTCATCATTTGGACATGACTATATGTTGGATGCCTACGAGGCCTATTGTGCATGACTTGAGACCTCATACAGGAGCCCTTCATTAGAGGAAGACTCTTAGGGCTAAGTTTTGCGAGAGAACGTCTACAAAGACGTGCTTTGGGAACAATTTTGTAGAGACGCACTTCGTGAGCAAGTCCGTAGAGCCGCGCTCCAGTATAAATTTCACAATCATGTTCTGGGTGCAGGTCTACGAAGTTGCATTCAGAGAGCAAGTTTGTCTCAAGTTGGGTGCCTTGAGCACGTGCTCTTAGAATATGTCTCATGATAGTTGATGCGCCTATTTTGACTAGGTCATCGCAATCACACTAGGAGTGTATGTCTTTTTGTCCATGTAAGCAATGGTATCTAGCCTAAGTGTTCAAGTCTTAGTCAAATTGGTTCAAGTCTCAATGTTCTCCTTCCAATAAGCCCATTTGAAGATGTGAGGCCCATCTTGGCCCATTTGAACTATTAAGCCCATTTGGCCCATCAAGCCCAATAAGCCCATTTGTGATGTTGGGCCTCTTTCTCTTCGAACGCGTTGCTCATTTCTGTCGGGGAGGTTAGGGTGTCCTATACGAGCGCTTTCTGCGAGATGAATGACTCGCCTAATCCTTTGTGAGCTTTTGTTTTGCGAGGCAGCGCCATGAAACTGTTGATATTGTTAGGGCTTGTTGGAGCATCTCAAAGGAACCTTGGTGAGATTAAGGACTTGCAAGATTTTGGTTGGAATGGTTTGAGTCACCAAATGTCATCTTGAATTGATGGGGAAGTGTTGGTGCACAAGTAGCGTGCTTGTATAGGTAGGATGCATGGATGTCGCAACGTCTTGGCTTCATGTCGCAGCATGCATGTGTCCGTCCGGATCCAATATCTAGTCACTTGATCCGCTCTTCGCAGGAAGCTCGCACTTCGCAGATGTCCCATGTTTCGTGGGAAATTATCATGTAACACTTAGTGCATTTCTCTAGCCTTGGAAGCCAGTTTGTCATGTGAAGCGCTTCGGTGCTCCTGCTTTGTCTGGTGAAAGTTGGTCTTCGCGGGGAGATCACTCTTTGTAGAAAGTTTATGCTTCACAGAGAGGTCACGCTTTGCATGAGTTTAGGCTTCACATTGGAAAGAAAGAAGCTTCCATGGTTTTTAAGTATGGGGAAACACCTATGTAAGAGCATCTCATCCATGTTTAGTCCGTTAGAGTAGATAGGGGACACATTGCTGAGAGAGTTGATCATGAAGGAAGGAACAAGAAACACTAGTCATGGAGAGGGACAAGGAGGCGCTTAGTGATGGTGGGATACACATGGATGCCGCAGCATGTGCTAGGAGTGTCACGACATTGGTCCGGGATAAGGACTCCTTGTCCAAGGGGACAAAAGCTCATTGTTCGGCGGGACCACGCGGTGCCGCGACGTTAGGCTGGGTGACCCGTCACTTTTGTCTTTTTGCGTCTTTCGGGAGTTCCTTCTAGTTTTGATTTGCCTTAGGGGTGCTTGGGATCCCAAATGAGTGATTTCATCACTCTAAAGCTTTTTGGGTCCTAGGTCGAACGTGACCGCGAAGAATTGAATCGATCGGGTTGCTTATGTGGAGCCGAGTTGGCCACGTGCCGCTATACCATTTAATCTGAGACTTATGATTTTTCTTGTTGCATCAGTAGTCATGGGGCAAGGTGACGTGGTGCTTGGACGCATGCCAATCAACAAATTGAAAACAAACACCTCATTTTTATACCCAATGACGTATATTTTTGTGTCTTTCTTTATCTAGTACCAAACAAAAAAAAAAAAAAACATATAATTTTGCTGTGAATCATGCATGATAGACAAATTAGAAACAAAAAGAAGTTCTGGTTTTTTCATAGTATATAACTATATATTCTCCACAAAACCAAGGATGGTATTACCCGGAGATGTGGACGAAAATAGCTATCAGTAGTACCATCATTTGTGTCGGAGCCAAGACAACAAGGATCTTGAGCTCTCTTAAGTGAAGCCACGTGTATGTCTAGCTATCAAAGGGCTTTATTTACGTATGAAGTTTGCATGGAATGAGTCGCAACTTGAATGAGATGCGATTGTGTGGTTGGGGTTGGGGTTGGGGTTGGCGGTTGCAGATCGAGGTAAAGCCGCAAAGCCATGCCCTCACCCATGTGCTCAACTCATATGCTTCATGGGTTCAACTTGAGTTTGAGCTTGATCCAGATCATGAGTTCCCTCAAATAACATAAGCTATTTGGCAGGTGAAGCGTACCGAATTACAGTGATGTGTATCAGTGTATGTATGTTAACCAATATATTGTGAAAACTGCATGCATGTGTAAAATGATGATGTTGATAATGACACAATTTTCATATGCACCATTTGTTTCTTCGAATGACAACACACCACCCCACTACCCATGTTGAAATGGGTTTGGCTTTTTTCTTCTGTGGAAAAGGCTATGCATCTTTCTCATCAACTCTCAAGTCAATATAACTTATGACATTACCTTATATTTTGTATTGATAATTTGTAGTATTAATACCCTAAAAATCATAAGTATTTGGACTAATAGAAGTATGTCATGTGGCGTCCGAGCGCGATATCATCACCACATCGTGAAGGCGAATTTGCTGACTCGCTCTTGAACTATTGTTTTTTTGGACACGCTCCTAGGATCTTGCTCCACAGACTTGCTCTCGAACCTTGGCTTTGCGGACTAGTCTCGACCCCTTCACACGACGTCACCTTGAAGTCAAGTGAGTATGAGCGAGTGCGAAGTAAGGCATGTCCCCATGGACGAAGGTTGCGCCATGAAGCACTTGTCCGTTTGCAACCAAAGAACGCACAACACGCATCAAGGAAGTGACAAGCGAACCAAGCACCCAGCACAAAGAAACACCATGTGACGATTAGGATATGCCCAGACGGTTAGGTCCGTTGCGACAGAAGATTTGGTCCCAACGAGGTTTGCACGACGAGCTTCATTGATGCTTTCACCAGTTTCATCACTCTAAACATCATTACAAGGCACAGAAAGGGTCCCAACTCATCATTAGAAAGCATCGGGGGTCTCAACCATTTGTGAGCCCCCCATAGTGGTTTTTCGATATGCCAAACATTGAGTGAAGAAAGCACCCTTTATATATTATGACGCAACCTACGTTGTAAAGGCTCCTAAAGTCCCTGAGAAGCATCCAAGAAAACACGAGTCATGTGAGGACACAAACACGCCTAACGCGTGCGAGCAACGCACCCAAGGGGCAAGAGGCCCTAGCCACAAGTGGTCTCCAGGCGGACCCCATTACCTTAACCGACCAATTACACATCAACATGTTACACATATTGGTGAAAGGTATATAAACCCTTCTCTTAGTAAAGGATATTCAGTATTCAATATTCACTCATATCTCTAAAACGCTTTTTAGGGCATTCGTGTATTCCGGCCGAGATCTCATTCTCATGCCTAAGGCGGTGTCCCAAAAACACATTGAGACCCCATTCTTTGGTGTGTTGTCTTCGCGCAGATCACAAGTTCAAATCAAGACATGATCCAGAACATTGAAATTGGAGTACCCCAACTTAGAGTTGAGCACTTGAGACTTAGAAAAATTCATAACACTAAGAGTTTTCCTTGAAAAGTGGAAAAAATGACAAAACGAAATCTAGAGGGCCTGCGTTGACAATTTCAAACAGGCACATAAGTTGGTTCTATTGTCCAAAATGACTTGAAAGCCATTGCTTCCTAACTTTGCACAAAAATCGACCATGGCCCTACAAGCCCGAAGAAGAAAAGACGCGATACTTCTCATCCTCGTGTAGCCCCACGGCCTAAGAATAAGGACCGGGCTCGGCCTTTCACCCGCGCACTGCATTAGTCTAAGATCTTTTAGGGGTTGAATTAACCCTCGCAAGGCTTGAGAAACTAAACCCTATATCAAATTTCGATAAGGTGTCTTTTGTTGGACGACAGACTTGCGCACAATTGCCTTATCGCAATCAAGAAGCCGTCAACCAAACCGCAGGCTCAACTCAAGTCCCACTACCCACCTCTGCTTTCGCCTCACCATTATTTGGTGACACGACTCTCATGAAAGAAATCAATAATACTATGAGAGTGCTCACCGAATAGATGGCCACAGTGATGCAAGCCATTTCGCTACCGCAGTCCCATCTTCCACCACAACCCATGTTTCTCAAGATCCGCCTCCACCTCCTCCTCCTATTTCGACCAGAGCGTGGAAACAAATAGGTATCCCATCAGTGTGGACTAGACATATCAGACCACCTACAACCATCGCGATGCCCGAACTTGTGATAGCCGCGACCACCGCTCCCCTTAAAGGGAACCAAGGCGCATTTGCTACGACAAGATACCCCCACGTACTCAACGCGAGGAAAGTTATCGCGACTCTAAGGTTGTTGGGTAGCAGGAAAATAATACACGATGTCATTATGGGTCTGCGTATTTTGTCTTTGATCCCATTTACAACCCCAATAACCATACCCAGGGGTGTGACAGATGCAAAGATTTTCCTCCCCACCACAGAAAGGCGGAGAAATCATATACCCTTCACCAAATTTGTAATGAGATCCATGCATTCGTGACATTTGGGGGTCATGTCCATAAAAAAGTAGGAGTATCTTTGGAGAGTCATATCCTATGGGAAGTCATAAGAGTCTCCATGATAAAGTATGAGATCTCTTTATTAGAGGAGTCATCTCCTTTGATCGGATATTCTTGGAGAGTGCCTAACTGAGTGCGCAAGTGATAAATGAGTGAATTTGAAGTAGAGTGCAAGGTTTAAGTTATTAGAGCATAATCATTGAAGTGAGTCCCTATATATATGTCATATTTTAAGTTTATTGTCTTCAATGTCTTCAATGGTCATCATAAAAAGTAAAATTATACATAAATAAGATTCTAACTGTGTCCCTAGTTATCTTAGTTATCGTAGCATCAATTATTATTTTTTATTAGGAATAAGGTTATGATTAGTCCCCTACTATCCAAAAAGTTTGAATTTAGTCCCTCAACTATCAAGTGTTTAGGTCTAGTCCAAAGTTGAGAAAAATGTTTAGGTTTAATCCAAAGTTGGGCAAAAACGTTTGATGGAAGGACATTCCGTTAAGTATGTAGACGGAATCCGTTAGTAGTGCTGATGTGGATTTTATTTTTATTTTTTTATTATTTTTTTCCTACGTGGCGATGACGTGTGAGCTTACGTGGCATTTATATTATTATTTTATTGTAATTTTACCTCTAAAGTTTTCAATTATTTCAGTTTAGACCTTTAACTTTTCAACTATTTCAGATTAGCCTTTAAAACTTTCAACTATTTCACTTTAGCCCTTAAAATTTTACCCATTAAACTTTTCAATTCTTCCATTACAACCCTCTTCTCACCCTTGAACCAGTCACAACCACCATTCACGACGATCGTCGGAGCTCGAAGACGACGGGTAAGCAGGTAAGCGGCGAAGGAGGAGGAGCTCGACCGTCGAACCGGTCTTCGATGCTAGATTCGGGGAGCTCCGACGAGATCTGGCCAGATCTCGTCTTTGTCTTCAAGCTCCGACGGTGGCCGAGTCTTCGTCTCTAAGAACTGGATGGTGAGGCGCCGGAGGGAAGAGGAGGCGACGGCGACGGCGATGGCGAGAAGACGATGGAAATCCGCCGGTGTGAAGAGGAGGCGACGCCGTGAACCACGCCCAGATCCGGCCGAGACCGGAGGACGATGGTGGTTTCGACGAGCTGTATCGTCGGCGCTGGTGAACGGAGGTGGCAGAGAAGACGATGGAGGAGGCATGGCTGGGTTTCGCCGGCGTTTCCGGTGATGGTGTTTCAGGCTTCACCGGCGGCGAAGCAGCGGCGGAGAAGGCTTCACCGGTGCAGGTGTCTGCCACGTTTCCTTTTTTCTTTTTCTAATTTTTTTTTGGCCACATCACATGATACATCATAAAAAAAATAAAAAAATTCCACATCAGCATAACTAACGGATTCCGTATACCTACTTAACGGAATGTCCTTCCGTCAAACGTTTTTGCCCAACTTTGGATTAAACCTAAACACTTTTTTCAACTTTGGATTAGAACTAAACACTTGATAGTTGAGGGACTAAATCCAAACTTTTTGGATAGTAGGGGGACTAATCCTAACCTTATTCCTACGACAAACATGAAAATAACACACCACAATTGATCCATAGATCGACCTAAGTAAGTTCTAAATATTATAGTATATTTTATATGCATAAGAAAATTTTAGTAAATTTTTCATCACACCCTTACTTTGAATCAATTTTACCAAATAATATAATTTTACTTATTTGTTGATAAACCTTTTACGAACAAATCTTTTATTCTATTTGGCTTTATAAACACTTTAGTTTTATAGACATCTGAAGTAGACAACGAGAACACGTCCTCAGTAAATGAACTAAAATCTGACTTTTTATTATTATATTAAAATTGCTATATTTTTTCAATGTATTACAGAATTATACTATACTCATCAATATCTTTAAAAATAAATATACTTACATTTGTGAATATTCACATGGGCCAGGCTTGAGCTTAATTTTTTTTTAGGTGATCTGGCCCATTTATATTCAGTATCCATCTTTCATGTTTATCTAATTATCTTATTTATTATTTGGTACAGAGGTCAATGACAATGGTATAAAAATTAAAAATATCAGAACGCGCGTGTACACACGCGAGTGTCAGAGGCAGATATGGGGTATCACTGTTTTTATCCTCTCGTCTTTGTTTCTTGAGTCCCGAGGAAAATTTTACCCTTTACTGTGCATCAAGAACCCACGCGCCTTACATCTGCGTGGTTGTCACGTCCCAAATCAAACCAGAACCCAGTTTGTGGGTCCGGGATCCCACTGCACACGAAGGTAATTATCAAATTGGATTCTGGAAAGATTTGAAATCCGAAAAGAGAAGAAAAAAAAAAGTGATGACCGGTGACCGGTGGCGCCGTGACGGAGTGTCTATTCGTATATATATATATAAGGAGGTTATAGTTGAGTTGAAGCCGTTAAGAGTGTGTTTGGGAAGCGAGAAAAAGAGAGAAAAGAAAAGTAAATCTTCTTCGCTCTGTTTTTACTTTTTTATCTGCTGCATTTCGTCGAGTGCTTGTGTTTCTGTCGATTGCTGAGGTGCGCGAAGATCGTGAGATGGAGGCAAAAGAGTTTGATTACCGCGAGATTATTTGATTTTTTAAAGGTACAAGACCGAACTTGAGTCAACTGCTCTGATTTGTTATGAATCCTGGAAAGTTGGAAGGAACTTAATTTTCGTTTTTCTGTTCTGTTATTTTCTCAGCGGCCAAACAGAGCTATTAGCTGCGACCTTAGCTGATTTCTGTGTTATTTGGTTTTGGCGAGCTCCTGATCAGTGAATTGAGTTTGTTTTTGCAATTAGCTAACGAATTCGTGTGTATGCGAACTTCGATTTTTCGAGGTACGGAATCCTGGAAACTTGTATAGTTGTATTTTCTTATTGTACTTTGTAATTTCTCAGTTGCCAAACGGAGCAACTGACCTGCGGCTTTGCTGATTTTCTGTGTATTTGTCTTGGTTTTTTGAATTCCAGAGCAGAGAACTGAGTTTGTTGTTGACTTGTTGCAATTAGCTTTACAGTTGCGTTCTAGCGAATTTGTGTATCGTATATTTGAGGTACGGAACCGCTACTGTGATCTGATTTCTTCTGAATCCTGGGAAGTTTCTTTTCAATCATCTTTTTTCTTAATTTTTTTTTCTCTTCGTATCATCTGTCAGTGACTACACGGAGCCTTTCGCCTGGAAGAAAGCTGATATAAGTGTACTGTTCTTGTCTGTGACTTGCTGCACGTCCCATACTTAGGTTCATTAGTGAGTTAGTAATTGCAAATCGTCAGTTGTGCTTTGGAAACGATTTCTTGTCACAAATTTGTATCATAATTGTATCAAAATGGAAAAGTCATTCCGAGGAATTAGAGAATCGGAGCTATCAGTTGCTTCTGGTGTTGTTTAATTGTTGTAATACCACAAATTGTTTGCTCTGTGCTGATATTTTTGGCATTTGAGCTCTGAGAGAAAGAGGTCTAAGGTATGGGCTGTCTGCTGCTTGGATCAACGGGGCCACCTATAAAGCGGAGAGCTGGTTTGCGAATGAAACAAGCTGGGAGAAGTTCGTATCGTGGCAGCTAGTAGATAGTATCCTATAGATTATTTGGCTGAATTATAACTTTTGTGTATCAGAGATTTTGCATAATTATAATTGAAAAGTCATAAATGGGGACTACTGCTCTTAGGCAGTTGTTGAAGAGTCTTTGCAAGAGTTCGCATTGGAAATATGCAGTATTTTGGAAGCTCAAACATGAAAACCCAATGTAAGTAACTTGTGCTGTTTGAAATCCCCTGTAGAGCGATTTTCAGTTCTTTGATAAATTGTAATTGAATTTTGTACTTTAGCTCATTCTGATGTCTTATGAACTGGAAGTTGAGTATTCTTTTTGGTCTGTCAAATAGCATTTTGGATAGAACCTCTACTATGCCAGGTCAACATGCATATTTGGATACTCAAGTAGGAGAACATTAATTACAGTACAGTTTTGGTGGAATTATTGTATGATAGCTGTGTTGCTGATGTTTTTCAAGCATATATCTGAGATGATAACTTATATGATTTAATCATCTAATCTGAGGTGATTAGTTTAGTTTGCAGTAGTAAACCATGAATAGCGAATGTAGTAAAATTAGGCTATATAGTTATGCATCTCGCTAAGAGCAGAAGATCAGCCTGTTATCCCAAGATTGGCCGTCTAAAATCCAGTATTGACCATTTCGTTGATCCATGAAAAAACAAATCCAAGCTTAGCTAGTTGTAAACTTGTAATCTGGGTAATTTGTTAGAACTTTGGAATTCTGCCAGGTGGCTGATTCAACTTTTAACTTTTTATGAGTGTAAGGAGGTTTGTGCTTGACACATTTTCCAAAATTTCTATCTCTTGAATTTGTAAAAGCGTGACATCTTGGTAATAACACCAATAGGTTTTGTTATCAGCTTGAGTTGATCTAGAGCCATGTTTCACGTAGCAAGGATAGTTCCATTCTTAGCCAAACACGACACACCTGCTCCATGAAAATAGAAAATGGTGTTGTGGTTATAGATTCCTGTATCTTGATATTTGATTTATGTCTAGACCAATATGTTATCTCATAATACTTTTTTTTTCTTCTTCTTCAGGATCCTGACCTGGGAAGATGGATATTGTGATTATCTAAAGCCAGGGGAATGTACTGAAAGAATTTCAGATGGCATTTACTTCAATGGTGGATGTGAGATAATACCTTCAAATTCTGAAACGAGTTTATATCATGGTACTTCTGGGGGATATCCAATTGGACTGGCAGTGGCTGATATGTCATGTCTTCAGTATAGATTGGGAGAAGGGTATGATTCTGTGCTTAATTTTGTTACCATGCAAACGTTTTTTGTCCGTGTACTCCAACTAAACATATCATTGCCCACAAAAATAGTCCACATGCGCACACAGGCATATCAAGAATTCACCCTTTCACATTGCATCATCCATAAAGTTGTGAATGCACTTCTCTACTTCAGGTTAAAAAGTTGCACTGTTTACACTCTCATCTTTGACCAACAAAGACTTGTAAAGTAGGAGTTCACCCTCTGTAGGCTCTATTTACCCACAATGCAACTGTTATACTAGCAAATAGCAATGGATATACTAGTCAGATAACGATTCTCCGCATGTAAACTATTATATTGGAAATGTAGTCAATATATTTATATGGTATTAGTAACTGACTTTAAGTCCAATATTAATCAGGGTCATTGGTAAAGTTGCATTTACGGGAAACCATAGCTGGATATCGTCAGACAGTATTTTTGCTGGTGAATTGAACTCTAAGTTAGTGTCTGAGGTAACTTCTCTTTCATTATTGTTATCCTACAAAAAAATCAATTGTACTTTTGTAAGTACTAGGTGGAACACTTGCTAATGCAAACTTTCTTATTGGCAGAACCCAGATCAATGGCTACTTCAGTTTACATCTGGAATCAAGGTAACTAACCTATGCATGTGTGCATGTGACACTGAACACGCACATGCTTGCTTTCTTATGCTTACTTTTTAGGCAGAACTATGAACTTAACTGATATATTGGTTTTCTGTATGATGGTTTTGTAGACTGTTTTGTTGGTACCTTTACATCCTCATGGAGTTCTACAGCTTGGTTCGCTGGAAAAGGTGCATGCTTAATTCTGAAATTCATATTTCTGTCCCTTTTATGCATATATAACATTAATAGGTTAGCTCCAGTTTGAATGTTGCACTGGTTATAAGAGATAGATGGTTGTGGCGTCTCAATACACGTGATCATGCATTTTACCTGTAGTGTGCATATTCTGGACAGTGTTTCCTATCATTACTCATCCGTTGTGTGGTTTATTCAGGTTATTGAAGATGAAGCAGTGGTTTCTCATCTGAAAGACAGATTCAACATGCTTCGAAATGACATAGGAAATATTTTCCATTTCACATTAGACAGAGATTTTCAAGATCAGTTGTTGCCACAGTCATCACTGCAGTCCAGTGCCAATTTTCGGGCCAGCAAACTGGAAATCCAAGACCGGAATGGTATTGAGGATGTCAAACCAAATAAAACCGAGTTGCCAAGTCCTTTTCACATAGTGCCACAGGGCACAATAGAGGGTATATTTGAAGTCCCTGAAAAAGATCTGCGAGCAGAGATTCTTGGAAGCGCAAATAATTGTGGCGTTCTTCCAACTGATTTCGTTGGCGTATCATCTCCATTAGATCAATCGATATATGCATCACAAGAGATGATTGAGAGTAAACTTTTTGCAATGTCTTGTTTTGAAGAAGAGCTACAAGCCTTTTCTCACTACAACGTATCCAGAGAATTCTCCAACAACAACATGAACTCTTACATGGATGGGCATATGGAGGTACAGCCGCTTGCAGATATGGATTTTAACAATATAGATTATCAGAATGTAAGCAGTTTCCTTAGCTTTCCCATGGACTGCGAGCTACACAAAGCTCTTGGACCGGGTTTCCAGAGACAGAAGAATGAGTATCTGTCGGACTCGTTTTTCTCTGTCGATGGTACGAATAACATTTCAGAGTTGACATGCAATAGAAGTCTCATTGACGGAACTGAGACCGAGTCTTCATCGTTTCCAAAAGGATGCGATCCAGAATCTCTCTTGGTAGCCATGGTTGACAATGTAAATAGCAGCGACTCCAATGACGCCTCATTGGGACAGTGCGTTCCTTCCTCTCAACCACAATGTCAATCTGAAGCAAGTCCATCGGGGGAAGATTCAGTTCCACAGAGCCATGTTACAAATGCTTTTACTTTTCGGGGCAGAAATTCTTTTACTAACTCTTCAGCTTCACATTCTCACGGGAGCATGATAAGCACATTGATCAACGATGAGCAGCAAAAGAAGGGATCTAGTGAAATGCAGCCCCGAAAGGGTGCGAAGCTATCAAATGTCAGTAAAAGAAGAACCAGGTCTGGTGATAACCCGAAGCCGAGGCCCAGGGATAGACAAATGATCCAAGATCGGGTCAAGGAGCTACGGGAGCTCGTCCCAGATGGTGCAAAGGTCAGGACTTTCTCAAGGTTGCAAACATTATTACGCTTATGCACTTGGTTTTATTTGTTTAATTGATTTACTGTCGTTTTATAATAAATGCAGTGTAGCATTGATGGCCTCTTGGACAAAACCATAAAGCACATGATGTTTTTAAGAAGCGTAACTGACCGGGCTGAAAAACTAAGCAAATGGGTAGGACATGAGGTATGTGAAATCTGTACTAGTTTTCTGCATTTTCTTGTCCGCAAACTCTATTGCCGGAGAGAGTATTGAGATTTGTTGAAGTATTCTACATCAAATGAGTGGGAAATCTGAGACCGCTTAAATTATCAAGCAGCAAAGATGATTAAGTTATATTTTAAAATGTGTTGCAGGTTGCGGAACACAGGAGATCATATGGAACCGATAGTAGCTGCCAAAGTGGTACAAGCTGGGCTCTTGAATTTAACAGTGAGCTCCAAGTGTGCCCAATAGTGGTGGAAGATCTTGAATGCCCAGGACACATGCTCATAGAGGTTGATAGTTAATATATGTCAGATTTTATATATTATCATGAAACCGCTTTTGTCCTAGTGCTAAAAGATCATGTATCTACTTGCAGATGCTATGCGACGACCATGGACTCTTCCTGGAGATTGCTCAGGTGATCAGAGGCTTGGAACTAACCATCATCAAAGGCACTATGGAAACCCATTCAAACAATACCTGGGCACATTTCATTGTTGAGGTAACATATTGAAACTTCTCATTCTCATGATGCCCAACAAAAAAATCGTAGCTAGAGGTGGCAATTTGGATCCGAATCCTCGTGCATCCAATCCAAACAAAAAATTAATTGAATTCAATCAATGACTAACTTTTGGATCGGATTGGATCCAATTTGTCCTACAAAATTACTGACCAACTGGATCGGGCAAATCCACTGAAAACAGCACATTTTTTTGTCTGGATTTTGGATTTTAGTGTAAAATGTATGGATCTGTGCGGATGTGCCCGATCTGTTTGGAATGGATTGGATCAAATTTATCCTATGAAAATATGGATTGGTCCGGACCTGATCGGGCAAATGGCACAATTTACACCAAAATCCAATCCAATCTAAACTGCTTTTTTCAGATTGAATTCAGATTTATAAATGAAAATTTTGAACACAAACAAATCCGATCTGAATCCAAGGGGTGGTAATTCTGACTAAGGTTCAGATTTGTTTGGATCAAATTTCAGATTCTAGTGTGAGTGTGCGTACTTGTCCGATCCGCTTGGAAATATTGGATCGAATTTCAAATGACCGCTAGTGCGGATCCAAATTGCAAGCTCTTACCATAACTATCAAATTCTCAAACAATATCTGCTATTGTTCACATGCAGGCTTCAAAGGGATTCCACAGAATGGACATTTTCTGGCCGCTGATGCAGTTCTTGCAGCGCAAAAGAAATCCAATCTCAAGCAAGATTTAACGGTGAACTGCCACTTCTCTTCTCTTCTCTGGATAACATAGTTTTGAGCGTTACCAGTGTGTAGGTAAGAACATAATGAACACTGTATTTTGTTAAATACAATGACTTAATAGTTTGTGTACAATTACTTAAGATAGTTGCGGTTACTGATAATATGATGAAAACATAAATCCTAAAACGTTGAGGAAGATCTTAACTTTCTATGTACATCACAAATATGACGGATACCACAAAAAAATGTCACACCTTTGTCTTCTCAATGAAAAATATGAGAATCAAGGGGACTTGTCACCCATTATCAATGTGTGCCACCAACCACATGCTATGTTGTTGGGCACACAACCTTCGATGGGAGGAACTTGGGTGGGGGTGTTTTGGTCCACAGAATCGCCCAATCCAAGCTGTAATAGTAAAAGAAAAGCGAATGAGAAATAACGCTAGAGAGCCATTTAGATGAACTCGAAGCAAGTTTGTAGCATTTCATAAAGATGATGATCATTGGAAAATCCTTACCTGGCCATACTTGTTCCATCCCCAGCTGAAAACTTGGCTGTCCTCTTTAGGAACACAAACAAAAGAGCAATTTGTCAGTGTTGCTAAATAGATCATAAAGTTAAAACTACAAATAGCTTCACATAGCATTCCCGAAAAACTGTTCTATGTGATGTATGAAAAGCAGATCCAATGTTTATTATTCAAATCTAACTATACTCTTGATCACGTTTCAAAATGATTGTCTTTGTTTATGTTGTAATAGAAATTAAGAAGAAATTAGTTAGTGTGACATATTTACTCTTGTATTCTCATGATCGTGTTATAACAAAAATTTAACAGAAACAGAGACTCACCAACTATAGTTACTGCCATGTCAGTGCACTTTCAAGGTAGTTTATACAATACAAATTAAATTGGAATCTGGCACAAAGTGAACTAAATAGTAAACTTTGCCGGTATTTAGTCCTGAGACGCACTTTAGTGGTGGCCTAAATATTAGCTTTAGAGACATACCTGTTAGTATGGCGCTATGTCGAGCCCCACATGATACCATTTTGGCACGTTTACTTTCCAGACTCGGAGTATCCAATAGTCTAGGCAAGATCTGATGTAGCAAAAGAAAAGGTAGTTAATTATTTCAAATGCCCCTCAAAAATGGTTCTTCAGCAATATAGATCAGAAGTGATCGGTTTCCAGTTTCCTAACAGCTCAAATATGCTAGCTAAAACCTCCAATTTTAAAGGATCTGATCTGACAATGAAAGCAAGTGCATGTCGTGTTCTCTGATTCTTAATTAAGTGTAATGAGAAAAAGGGGTCTTGGGATGTACCTCAGCTTGATCAGCACCAGTTCCCAACTGCCCAAACTGATTTCCGCCGAAGGTGTAGACTCGACCCTCAACTGAGATACACAGGGTATGCCATAAACCGGCTGCTATTCCTTTCACTTCAATACCCGATAAAGATGATACTGAGGTCGGTTTCAGCTGATCATCATTACTCCCATGCCCACACTGATCAAATAAGGCGCAAATGAAACTTTAGATGAATACAAAGAAGACAACTAGGCAGTAACACGCTTTAATTAAACATATTACACTTAATAAGAAGTCCGTAAGGCTTCACAATTACAAAATAAAGTCATCTACCAATTAAAGTTCAAGCGGCCTGACTATATCATAGGAAGAGAACAAATCAGTTATTAAAAATTGTCGAATCAATTACAATTTCTCAGGAAAAAAAATATATTTTTATTTTTTGGGTCCAAACCCACTTAGAAAAGTTAACCACACTTCTTATCAAGAGACAATTACCTGGTCACGATGCAAGGCTTTATTTGATTTCTTTTTTGCAACAATTAAAAGTGGTTGGTAGAACAATGGGATCTCAAAGGATACAGTAAATGTTCCTGGTGACAATTCTGAAGTGTTAAAATGTCCTTCGACTGATAAAACTGATATGCATCCGTAGCAAACATGTTTAGCAAGGGAAAGGCAGTATCATGCTATGTATAATTAGTGCCATAAACCGTAAACTACAAATTGGTATAGAAGGCTCACCTGTCCATACAAACTCCAGCCAAAAGTTAGTATCACTCCAGCATCTACAGATGAAGAAAATACAAATGACCAAAGGAATGAAGCAAGTAAGGACACTATTTTTGAATGGTAAATTATCATTTAATTCTCATAGAAAAAGTCTTAAGTCCTTTCATTTCATGTTATCAAAGGACAAAAGTTCCATCAATTGCTGACCTGTTATAACTGCACTATGCCGACCTCCACAAGCGATTCCCTTCACATAACTTCCAGGACCTTTATTGATTTGTGTTGATGAACTCGAGCTTCCTTGATGGACTGAAGCTTTATCTTTACCATTAGCACGTGTCTCAATGCAAGGTATGAGATGAGGAGTAGACACCATTTTTATCCGAGAACCCAAACCCAGCTGTCCCTCGCCTCCATAGCCCCAACCCCACACCTGTCCCATATCTGAAACTTTCGTTAAAACATGATGCATCAGCTCTCTTGCTTTACATCAAAAATCTTCCATATCTTCGTACTTCATAAAACCTACAAAACTATATAATGTAATTACAAAGAGATGACTACCCTGAAAACAATAAGCATGTGGGTCAAGCAAAGGACATAGTGAATTTACCTGATAGTACTAAAGTGTGTCGCCCACCTGCAGCAACATTGGTGACCTTAACTCCAGGGCCCAGTGTAACAATATGAGGAGACACAGCAAAATTTTCCTCTGTAGAAGAAGAGTTTTCAGATTTTTGTTTAGCCGAAGATATTCTCCTTCGCTTCACAGGTTCCTCTCCATCCTTCCTGTTGTCAAGATGAGATGCTGTCCCTGTAGATACAATTGAGATTTCAGACTGTAGGGTCACTGTAGGAAAACCTTCGCAACATTAGTTCCCAATCATATTAAGGGCATTGTGTCGTCTCCTTAGATTACAGATTTTCCAGTGAAGCACCTTTCTCAGCTTGTGAGGAACTCTGTTTTCCAACAGTATCCTTAAGAAGGTTTCCACTCATAGAGAAACCATGGATGACTTTCCCAGAGGGAACACCCTCTTTCCAGCCCCATGTGTATACTTCACCCTCTTCTGAAATTTTAAAAAGAAAAAAAGTATAAGTAGATATGTCAATATGAAATGAGTGCTGCAAATTTCTTTAAAGACAGTAATATTAACTGTTTACTCCATTACAGACCTATTTAATACAAAATAAGAAGAAGAAGCTAGACTGAACTTTGATCTCCGTAACCTCTTCTCACTAGAGATAGGAATCTCAG
Organism: Pelargonium australe; assembly: GCA_036897465.1. Taxonomy (NCBI): domain Eukaryota; kingdom Viridiplantae; phylum Streptophyta; class Magnoliopsida; order Geraniales; family Geraniaceae; genus Pelargonium; species Pelargonium australe. The sequence goes on from JAYMTH010000693.1 coordinate 18,034, forward strand.
AATGAAGTACAGCCACAGTACATTAGCTTAAGATGCACAAAATTGTCATGAACAACAGCATAAACTGTTATCAGATAACATTTCAAGGACTATCAATTACTTTACTAGGCAGAGAATTGTACGTAGGCCTGGAGATCCAGGGTCCAAAGATAGGTTCATTTCTCTAGCTCAAATCACTCATTGTTTATATTTAGGCAGCTTTTGGATTCTATGAATGAGAATTACGAATGGAAATAAGAACGAAATTCCAATCCATCATGTTTGTATATAAACTTTGGTCATGAGAATGGCATTGGAATGAGAATCTCATTCTAAATGTAGACTACAAACACTACCTTATATGATTTAGTATACCAACAAATAAGGAAAAAAAGAAGAAGGCACCTGTGGCTAAAACACAATGAGCCCAACCAGCTGCAGCCTTCACTACTGGAGTTTCCTTAGGAAGAGGATAAGGCTCTGGAATTTCCTTCATAAATTGCCGAGCAAGAAGATGAAAATTCAGTTTAGCCTGTCTACAGAAACTGATAATTATAGAGAAAATCAATAAACAAAATAAAAGCTCATTACAGTACCCCACGCTTCCCTGAGGTCAAATAGCTTTGGTTCTCATCATCTGCT